>JAQGAS010001218.1:0-23328 GCA_034686365.1 Pachymerium ferrugineum | reverse complement strand
TTTAAAAAAAAAAGGAATAAAAAATGTTTTCTACGATAGGGAACCAATCAAGTATTCTTTGATCAGTTTTGGAATTAAATATACTTAAAAGAATAAAAAATGTTCTGGAAGGGAGCCATTCTAATTACTTTGCTAATAAACTCGTAATAATACTGAGATAGATCATCAATCTTCTAAGCTCATCTGAGTTGATAACAACCTATAAAATATTCAACAAAATCATTAAAAATTTACCATTTTAATTAATTTTAATAATCTAGTAATCAGTAATCTGGTAATCAGTAATCTAATAATCAGTAATCTAGTTTGTTGTAATAAATTTCAGACGGTTACAGATTTGTAATAGTTACTCGTATGATGAAATTCAAGCTGCCTGTTCTTGATGCTGATGATTCACTAATGTTTTAGAATTAAAGCTGTCGGTTTTCCTGATATTGTTAAAAAAAAAAAAAAAAGTTAATACAACAGTTCTTTCGTTATTGCCGCTATTCGTGCAAACTGGGGCTTCCGGTCAATATGTGTCTGTTACAGGAAGTGCAGTGGGTGACGTCATTTTTAAAGCGCCACTTTTAGCTTGAAGAAGTAAGTAAAAGCCCATGTGTTACTAGGCAAATACAATCTATTATTCCACACGTGTAATCATGTTTGTTTGTGGCCCGTACGATAAAATATGTAAATCATCAGCTGGTTTTCATTAAGAATCCCAATTCTTAAAAATATACTTAAATAGAAACATGCTTTAATGTACGGCATTTGGTATTTGCAAAAATAGTAAAAAAATATAAACAAATGATCATCAATTTCGCATAGCCTGGCCGCCAGTTGATTTTGCACCCCAGGCAAGTTTAATGGCTTGTAAAGAAACAAATACTTACTTCTAAAAAAAAAGTAAGTGTTACACTGCATTTTTTTAACCTTTCTTAGTTATTTAAAATTAAAATCGTAATTAAATCTAGTATAAATAAATTGGTTTTAGTGTCAAAACAAACTTCTCTCTACAGTATTCAAGTAATTCATTTAAAATGTATTGTTTTTGAAATTTCTAAGAGTCATCCAACAACCACAATATCATTAAAGCATATTTCCATAACTCAGGCATATTATAGGTACTCACATTTGTTTGTACAGTCCTCTAAAAAAAAGGTTTTTCACTAGTATAAAAAGTTCGGTATTTCCTTACTTTCTATGAACAGAAACGCGCCATTTTCACACCCACATCAATCGCGCGCAAAGGCTTATGGGAGGTAACAGACATGGAGGTTAAGACCTAACATCGAATGTTCCTATCCATTTCCTTAGTCATCCTTGGTAAAAAACTGACAAATGCGTGAAGGGTTCCCTGTTTGGACTGGTTCACCTCAACTTGGGGTCATAAACAGTATTTCCTGCAGGTCCTAACTTTTGAGGTGAAACTCCATTTGAGATGAACCAGTCCAAACAGGGGAGCCCTCACGTGCTAGTTTTTGTCCCTATACGGGAATTCTCGTAGCTCGCTGACCGTGTCCATTTTCCTTATGACGTAATTTTGCGCTATATAACATTTCAACAAGTTTACACCAGATAGCGGCATTTTGCATAAAATCTTTACAAAAAGTGTAGCTATCTAATGTAAGCTTATTGAAATATTCTTTTTTTTTTTAAATCTATGTCATATAAAAAATTTAATATCTAACGTATAGTGTGTTGATTTGTATAGAGAAAAAGTAGCAAAACTCATTGTGGAATGATTTTTAAAATAAAAAAAAAAAATCTTCATTCATCATCATCAATCATTTTCAAAAATATTTTTTTTATATATAAAATCTGAAAAAAACATTGGTTACATTTTTTTTTTTGGGCATGAAATTCTGATAAAATATACTAAAACACGTATATACAAATTAATTGCACATATAAACCTTCAGTAGCAATATTTCCAAATTTATCAGCTGTAGCTAGATTGTATGTTTGTGTGTCATAATCGAGTAACGAAGTTTCAGTAATCCACCGAGGGATTCATGTCATCAGCGGGTATTGTAAATTGATTTTCGTGTCGCCTGTAGCGAACTAAATGAACACTGTCTTGAACATTCAGATACACATAAATACTTTTGCTTAATGTTTGAATGTTGACAATGAGATTCGGAATATGCTACAAAATATAAAACAAGTGTCAAAAAATGAATTAATTATTCTTTCTAAATCCAACGAGTACTTTGTTTCGCATTTTCTTAACAGTCTTTTCTTTCCCATATAGTAAAAAAAAAAAAAAAAAAAGCATAGCAGATGTCCAACGCCGACAAGCAAGGGGTTTTGATAGGGGCAGACCGCTGCGAGGATTTTGTCTTTCTGTGTTTTGTGGATCAACTCGAGATGATTTTTCCTTCCTCTCGTTTAGTTCACTTTATCACTTGTTCATAAAATAGTTTCATGATGTATACATTATGACTTGGGTTTGTACAACAGACTATGATGTTTAGAATTTCCTTCGCAGTAATTATGTTATGAAGTAAAATTAACCAAAATATGTTGGGTAATTTTATTTTCCAAGAAAGCCTCTTTCCATTCGTTGTGTTAATTTAACTACTTATTATGATCTGAAATTGCAAAAAAAAAAAAATGAGATAAATTTTAAGAAATCATTCAAATCATAGTAAATTTGATAATGTTGAAATTGTAGTGAACAGTTTAATATAATTTACCCATTTTTTTCGTCCTGTTCCTTATTCCATCGTTCCTTTGCCAGTCTTTTCACTTTTTCACGTGTGTATTTTTTTTTCTTCAGCTTGTTTTTTCTTCGTTCTGATAATGGTTTAGGTAAGAGAGGAGGATAATGTGTAGGTAGGATTACTGTCTCTTCAGATGTATGTAAGACAGAAGTAGGGAATGATTGAAATTGAGGAAGAAAGGATTGAAATTGAGGAGGAGAGGATTGAAATTGATGAGGAAAGGATTGAAATTGAGGAGGAATGGACTGGAATTGAGGAGTGGAAAAATGGGATTGATACAGACAAGGATTGAGCTGAGGACGAAAAGGATGGAACTGAGACTGAAAGGACTGGACACTAGAATGAAATGTCTGGACACTAGAATGGGAAGACTGAGGTTTAGGATCAAAGGATTGAACTCTAGAATGAAAGGATTGAGTTCTTGGATGAAAGGACTGGACACTAGAATGAAAGGACTGATGTCTCGGATGCGAAGGCAGAGGTTTGGGGTGAAAGAATTGGAATCTAGAGTGGGATAATTGAGATCTAGGATGGGAGAACTGAGATCTAGGATGAAGAGATTGGAATCTAGGACGAGAGAACTGAGATCTAGGATGAAGAAGAGACTGAGCGGGATTAGGAAGAGGGGTCTGTATTTGATTTGAGAGAGATGTTTGGACATGACTAGGGAGAGAGGTTTGTGTTTGACTTGAGAGAGAGTGTTGAGCTGGATTAGGGAGAGTGGTCTGTGTTTGCCTAGAGAGGGATGTCTGTGATGTACTAGGTAAGGACTGTAGATTAGATGTCACAAGTGGATCAGTCGAAATTCCAATTTCAACCGCTTGTGCGTCCTCTTGCATGGTACGAGCGGATGAAATTGGAATTTTGGAGTACTTTTTAAAATCCTGCACAAAAAAGATCCCTTTCACGGTTTTAAAAGAATCCTCGCGCTTTATGTTTTTGCAGTCCTCTTCATTGTGACCTGTCTGTCCACAAAGAATACATAGATTTCGAACAGGCAGGTCAGATGGAGGAATTACTGCAGGTTGAATTTTTTCTCTATCTAAAATAATAACGAAAAAAAAAATGATATTATAATAAGATTATATCTAAAAGAGAAAAAAAATATAGTATTTTTATTTTTACCTAATAGATCCCTAAAATACTCATGATTTTTTAGATCAATAGGATTATCCATAAGATTACAGTTGCACTTTTTATAAAAAAAAAAAAAAGAAAAAAATGTTAAAATATTACTTTTAATGTTAAAATTTATCAAAAGTTTAATTACTTACTGAAGTAGACCGAGCTAGCCAAGGCAACCATTCTCTCGGTGCCACATTCACTGCTTCATTTAAGCTAAAATCTGAAATATTTTTTTTTTAAAAAAACAATTGTAAAAAAAAAAAAAAAATGTAATATTTTTTCTAAACTTTAAATTTTCTTTTTAAAAAAAAAAGCTTACCGACTGCAATTCCAGAATGGAAGACGCCCGAGTCGATAAACAAGTACTCATTTTCGTACTGTTTGATCTAAGATAAAAAAAAAAAATAGATTTTATTTATAATATGTAAGATATTCCCAGTTTAAAAGCTTCATGACACATTCTAAAGAAAATATAAAATTTTACCTCAAAACTTGGATGTTTTACATAATCAGGTATCAACATTATGTGCTTGTGCATATGAGCACCTGCACAAGGAATATATTTATTAACGCGTTCGTCATCTGCACAATCAAAACAAAATTTTTATAAAATTAATTTCATTCTTTTTTTTTTTTTTGCATTTTGATTAGAACTAATGTTACATTTTTTTTCCTCTCTTAAAAAAAAAACAAATAGTTCGAGTTGTTATGAATCTTACCTTTATAATACTGTATCATGTCATCATATGCGGACTGTGACCAAAAGTCCCATATTTTTGGCCCTCCCTTGACTAGGTAGTTAACTGACACCAAGTTCCCATCCTATATAATGTTAGTAAAAAAAAAAAAGAAATTTGATATTTTATGTAACAAAAGAAAATTTCATTTTTTTAATATTTATGTAGCAAAAGAAAATTTCATTTTTTTTTTTTTTTTGAAGGTTATACCTCTACGTGAGGAGAGAACACAGCCGTCTTATGACTACCATAGACGAACGGTTGATTCACACCCTCCATTGGCTCCTTTACATTATCCAGCAATGAGGTACGGTTCACGATATTGAGGTTGAAAATCTAATAGAAACATAATAATTATTTGTTAAAAAAATTTTATATTAAAATAAAACAACCTATAAAACTATACTTACACTGTCGAAGGAATCCTTAAAAAAAGAGAATCCACGTTCTATTAGACCTGTTTCACCACAGTCTAATAGGTCGTTATCTCCCTTTGATTTCAGAAAATCCGTCAACGACGTAATTTCAACCTCGGGGCTGTATAAAAAAAAAAAAGATATATAAAATAAGTTTACTCTTTTGTAAAAAAAAAAAAAAAAAAAACTTTATACTTTATATACGTTATATTTTGTAATTAAAATTTTCTTTTCCTTTTTTTTTCTTACCTAAATTTTTTCTCACAAAATGTTTTCATGCACTTTTTGGTCTTTTCGTTGTTATGCTGTTGAACGTGAAAGCACGCACCTTGTATTCCTATTACCTGGCCAAACACATTCGTAAACTGGACTTTTTTTTGTCCTTTTCGTGAATATATTGGCACAGGTTTGATGAAGTGTTTCAATTCTTCAGGCAAACGAACCTAAATGTACAATATTTTTTTTTTTTATTTATTTTTATATTGCAAGGTTATTACTACTATGTAACAATATATTTACCGTCCAGAAATTCAGTCTTTGAATATCTTTATCAGCCTTAAAAAACGTATAAAATACCTGAAAATCAGAAATCTTATACGTTTCTGAAGACAAGATAAAGACAATCTTGTTGCCACCTCCTTCGACTTTTCTAGTCTCATACAATTCCTCGCACAATCTTTAAGAAGAAAAAAAGAAACAAAGAATTTTTTAAGAGGATTTAAATGTTACCCTGACTAAATTAAACTAAACTTTAGTCGAAATTAACAAGTCTTAAAATAAAGTCTAAATCTTACATAACTCAACTAATTTTAACTACTTTTTGAAACGAAATCTGATCCCCTCCCCCCACCCCCCCAAAAAAAAAATAAATAAATAACAAACTAAAAATAATCAATTTTGTCTTTATAAAGCCACCAAGTGGAAATTGGTGAGTATCTTTAATTTTTTTTTTTGACCCAACCCACACAAATTTTTTACTATCAATTTTAAAAAAGCTATTCAATTTTTTACTCTAATTTAGAAATTTTTTTTATTACAAATCTATTTTGTTTTTGTTTTTTTTTCATAGCATTTAAAAAAAAAGTTGAGAAAATTTAAATTTTCATTCTCCTGATATAAAACTCCTATTACGGTAGCTTATTTGCCAGTCACTAAAAAAAATCATTTTTTAAAAAATACAAAACTTATCTGATATACATACTTTTTTTTTTATTAAAATTTCTAGTTTAATGTAATTTACAATAAACTAGAAATTTAGATTTTAAATATATTTTTTTTTTTGAGAGTGATTTTTATCCCTATAATTCGAATAGACCGTATAAACTTCCGTAGAAATTCGCGTGCGACATGTGGTCATGTCAAATAAATAAAAGTTTATCCTTTTTTTTTTAAACATCAATCATTAACTTTAAACTCAAAAATATGTAAAGAAACTACTTACTCAAGATTGCTTTTTGGCATTTTTAAACTTTTTTTCCGAAAATCCGCTCAAAAAAAAAGAAGAAAAACGTGGAGAACACTATGTTTATGTTGGAAAGGCTAATGACAGCTGTTTATGAAAACATGAAATTAGAAAAACGAAATTGCATCTCTATTAGTGTTACAAATCAAATACTTCTTTTAATGTTACAATTTGGTTGCGTATTAATTACGACTATAAACTATTTTATATCTGTAAAAAAAAAAAGAAGAGCTGTTGAAAGCTATCCTTAAAACTTTTAAACTTTTTGTTCGTTTTTATGGTATTTAAAAAGTAAATTCACGTTTTAGATGTAGCCTGCGATAAGCACGGTTTTATGATTTCAGTCAAAACATTCTTTTTTTTTTTGTGTGTGATTTTTTTTATACGTCAAATTTTATCTTTTACACATTCTATCGTGTCCGAGGTACTTTTTAAGTAGTTTATTACTAATTTTTTTGATTAGTAAAACACGAATTTATGACGGTGACAGTTTAGCAGCGCCATCTGTTGACGAAATGTTAAACTATTTATACACGAAACAAAATGTGCCGTTGCTGTTGAGTTCCAATTGAATTTTAAAAAAAATGTGGGTCAGACTTGTTGCGTGCCCCCCATTTTTTTTTTTTTTTTTGGTCCGGGATTTTTGGGCCGCCACATTCTCCCCCGCATTTTAATACGTGGCTTAAATATCTAAAGTAACAAACATTTTTAAAAAAAAAAAGAATTAATTTTTTTTAACCTTTTTCAGACCCGTTAATTTAAAAAAAAAGACATATGACAACACATAAACTATGGGAATCATTCGGTTAATCACTTTCTTGTTTTATCAAACAGTTAATCGAACGAATGAGTAAGTTATATCGTGTTATTACATTTTAATTAGAAATATTTTTTTTTTTATTACGGGCAATTAAATTTCAATAAAAGTCCAGTGTCCATGTATATGTAACTGAACTGTAATTCTGAGAAATTATGTTACAACCATTACTTTATTAAATTTAAAAAAAAAAAAAATCTTACACATATTTTATGTCAATTATTTTTTTTTATTACAATCAATGACACACACACACATTTTTCTCCATTATTTTTCAACTACTTAAAGAGCAATATAAAATGTCAGCTTTTATCATATTGAGTCTAAAAAAAAAAATAATGCTTTGTTTAAAAATACTGGAGGAAAATGGAAAAAGGAAAGAAAAAAAAAACAAACTTGTCAGCAAAAAGTGATAAATGAATAAGTTTCAATATGCCTCTTATTGTGACCTACATTCTACATTTTTTTTTTGTTTACTCATTTTATTTTATTACATTTTGTGTAAAATAATGGGCTTTTATTTTCTCAGTAGAAGTTTTTATGTAAAGAAAGAAAAAAAAGAAAACTCTGTCTTTACATATAAGGAGAACCATACTCGTTTATTTATGAGTTTTCTTTTTTTTTTTGTTTTTAAAAGGGGGAAAAAGGGGAAAAAAGTATTTGGAAAAAAAAAAAATCAGATGACCTGACCCAATTAGGAGTGGAAGGGAAAATTGTGAAATATGCCACAGAAGGAATGTCCATTAACACAAGCAGGAGGGTAAATCAGATTGAGTGAAACCATACACGTATTACTATAGTGAAAACGTAACAATTTTTTTTAATAGCTTTAAACTACTTTATTAAATTAGCTTCAACATGTGTATGTACATGTGTGTATGTATATATGTGTGTATTTATGTGTGTATATGTGTGTTTATTATTTTATATCATTTACTTAAAACATTACCTGCTGTCTAGCCGCTACGCGCTTTTTTTAATGTTATTTGTAGTACGGAAGCCCAAACGACATCGCAAAAAAAAAACACAAACTCAATCTGCAGAATAGTTGTGAAGGGTGAAAAAATAGAGTGATGAGACTAATGCTCCTGTGAAACACCAAGAAAAAAAAATAAAAAAAAAACTCTGAGAATCCGGTTTTAAGACGAAATCGAATAAAACAATCCTAAGTGATATCGCAGTACAAGGGAACAAAGGTTGACCATTAGCGCATCTAGCACACCCACACTACAGTTGACCTGCCCTACTGATGTCGGTTGAGTTTATACATGGACTTTTACATAATGACATATACCTGTTTCATATCTGTTATAAAAAATTACCCCCACAAAAAAAATTAACCCACAATATGTTTCTTCATCAATCACTCCAGTGGGAACATCCAGGCTTACTAGGTGGGTAAGAAGAAGAAGAAGGATTGCTAGGTGCAGGAGGGGGGTTACTAGGATATGCTGGTAATCTGACAATTGATGTCTTTTCATTCTTCAATATTGTTTTAAACAATACGTTAGCGTTGTTAAACATACCGTCTCGAAGAGAGATTACGATAAACTGTAAAAGTAGTAATATGTGTACGATGAGTGAATAAACAGTTCACACTACAGGTAAAAAAAAAAAAAAATAATAATAAATAAATAAACCTGAGATTGCTTAAAATGCGTTTTAAGCATATTCCCCATATTTTGAATATTACTTATATCCAAAGCTGCATCGACTTCATCTAGGATGTATATCGGTGCTGGTTTAAATAGTAGCATTGATAAAACAAAAGATAATGCTACTAAAGATCTGAAAAATTATTACGTGAATTTTTTAAGAATACGCAAGAGTCAAAAAATTTTTTTTTTTTTAAAATAAATAAATAAATAATAAAAAAAAAAATGTTTATCCCATATATTAAAAATCTAACCTTTGTCCTCCACTCAATTCGTCTAAAGATTCTTTCCAAATGTTTCCAAATGCAACTTTAACTTTTAATCCGTCTTGGATTGATTTTCCACCTTCTAGTAAATCCAATTTGACATTACCTCCTGGCAACAGCGTCGAAAAAATTGATCCAAAATTCTATATTAAAAATAAAATAAACAATATATAAAATAATAATACCAATAAAAAAATGTGAGAGAATAATAATCTATCTATCTATCTATCTCTTATTATACCCTGTTAATTTGTTTCCACGCTTGAACAAGTGCTTCGTGTCTTTTTGTATCTAATTTTTTGATAGCTGCGCGAATTTTACTTTTATCCTTTTTAACGATTTGTTTCTTTTTCATTAAATCTTTATACTAAAAAAAAAAAAAAATGTTTTACAATTAAATGAGCTTACAATGTCACGATTAAATAATAGCTTACTTTTTCCTCAACCTTTTCAATTGTAACACTTGCCGCAACCTCATTAAATGCTGTAAATATCTGCAACAGTAATTAACAGTTTATAATATGGTTGAGAGCAGCAGCAGCAGCAGCAGTCTATAATATCAATTGCTTTGTGTGTATTTAACTCACATTACTCATTCTGAATTTGTTTTTCTTTTCCTCTAACTCGGCCAATTGTTGACTCATATCTTCATTAGGTTTATTTACTTTAAAATCATAAGCCGTGTTCGGTTGTCCAAAATATATTTTTTCTTCTTCGATCCATTCGTGCTTATTTGTCAAATAAGTCAACTGAAACAAAAGGATTTATTATTATTTTTTTTTTTTTAAAAAAAACCGCAGTTATAAACTTTTTATTGTATGTTTTTTTTTTTACTTTATCGGTAAACTTTTGTATGACACGTTTCTGATCTTCTATATCTCGATGACCAATCGTCATCCCTTGGCTTTGCTCACAAGCAAGCTTCTCCAGCATGTCTTGATCAGCAGAAAACATTCTTATTTTTTCCCTTTTTACATCTAAAACTTTTCTTTTTACTTCCACGTCCTCCATAGCTTTACGTGCGTCATCCTAGGAGAGAAAATTAAGTTGAAAAAAAAAAGTTCTTTTGTTAAAGCAGGCCTTTATTATATTACATATAAATCTCCAACTGACCTTTATCGAATCTGAATTTTCACGAGCTTGTTGACATTTTTCTTTAATCTCTTCGACAATACTGTCAGCACGTGATAATTGTTGCCTTAATGATTTAACTTCTTTGTTTAATTCTTCAATTTCCAATTTAAAAACATTCACTTCCTATATAAAAAAAAAATTTTTAAATTTTTACTAATGAAACAATTCCATTTTGAAAAATCTCGTATATTTTAATACAGCAATTTTATGAGCTTAAATTTATTATTAATATACCTTTTCTTTCTCCATCAAGGCACCTCTGACTAATTCCATGTTTTTTTTAGATTTAGTCACCTCATCTTCAGCAATTTTAAGTTCATTTTCACGCGTAGCTGACATATTTCTTATTTTATCTTCCAATTCTTTAACTCTGTTAGCTAATCTTTCCTGTGAATTCAAACAGCGAGAAACAACGGCTTCATGTTCACCTGTGAAAATTTTTTTTATTATGATTTTTTTTTTTAAAGAAAAGAAGAAGAAAAATAAGGCTTAACTAATAAGGCTTTTCTTTTTTTTAAAAGCAAACAAACAAACAGATTTTAATATTTCCAATATTAGTAGAAGAGGTATCCAAAATGATTTATACCAATTTCATGCTCGAGTGATTTTATTTCTTCTACAGTTCTGTAATGTTGATTTTGCTGTAACTTTTGCTGCAAAATCTCAGCTTCATTTTTCTTCTTGTCAAACTTTTTCTCAAAATTATGATAACTATATATATAGAACAATATATAATATAAGTTTAAAAAAAAAATTTTTTTACCAACAAATCCGAAATCACTATCAACAAAACAAACCTCTCTGCCCTGTGCTTCATATCGTGTAATCGCTGATCAACATTTGTTAACTCTCTTTGCTTTTCTTCTAATTCAAATTTCAAACGTCTCAATTCTTCAACTCGAATCAAAACGGAAGAAGAAGAAGAAGAAGAAGAAGAAGATTGCTTTCTCGAACCTTAAAATTAGCAAAAAAAAAAACAAAATTAAAAAAAAAAAAAAAATATATAAATGGATAACGTAAAAAAAAAATCACTCGAACTATATACTATATACCTCCAGAAAGCGTTCCCGCAGGATCAAAAACTTCTCCATCAAACGTCACCGTTCTCTTTTTAATTTCAGGATGAAATGCAACTTTTTTGGCAATATCCAAATTCGAGCAAATAAAAGTTGAACCAAATACAAACTCCATAACAGAGTTTATACTTTGATCATCGTAAGACGTTAAAGAAAGAGCTGTAAAAACATTAGATTTTCCTCCAATTTCTTCCGCTTTCTCAACAACATTTTTTGGAATACTTTGAGGAAGTATTTTATTTAAAGGGATCATTGAAACCCTCTTCCTCAATTTCCCTTTTTCTAATAGTTTTCTCGCCGTTTCTTCACAGTCAACTACTACGTCATACAACTAAAAACAAAAAGAAAAAAAAATGAAATTTGAATATTACAACTGAAAGAAAAAAAAAAAGACGTGAAAAAAAAAATACAAATTTTCTAGTGGTAGGGTGTGGGTGGTGTAGGGAAAAAAAATACCTTACTACCAGCTGTAGCTTCAATAGCAGTAGCTTTGTTAACATCTATCACTCGAAACAAAGTGCAAACCAAACCATACACTTTCCGTCTGTCAAAATTGGGTTCTGGGTCATCATAATTAAAATTCAGTTGTGTGGATCTTTATTTTTTTTAAAAAGAAAAAAAGAAATATTTTTTATTTAAAATATAACGATAGAGCGATTAGAACAAACAAAAAAAAAAAAATTTTTTTATCTTTTTTTACTTACGCTTTTAATCTTTCAATTTTCTCGCTCAATCTATTATATTCCAGTGATAATTGGTGTCGTCTATGCATTAGTTCCATTTCTACTTGTTCACTGTATTCCAATTGGGTTAATTTTCTTCGAATTTCAACCAACTGAGTCTGTAATAAGTCGAAATGTTTTCTATTTTCCACCACCGGATCAGAGTGATCTAATTCATTCCTTTTCTTTTCCAACTCTGTTTTAAGGTGTGTCAATTTCATTGTTGCTCGTTTAATTTCAGTTTCAGTTGTTGCCAATTCACTTTTAGTTGCTAGATAAAAAAAAAAGACATAAAAAAATTGATCAAGTTTTACACCAAAAAAAAAAATATTTTAACAAGATTTTTAATTTACTAATTAATTGATTTGCTAATGTGGCATCTTCACCATCAGGGTTACTGCTTAAACCAGTATTGACAGCTTGTAATCTTTTTATAGCAACTGTTAGACAATCAACATTTTCTTGATTCTTTTTCCTGGAATCTTGCATTTCATTTTCCATTTTATCCAATTCGTTTTGTTTGTGTTGTATAGCGAGAGAATTTTCTACCAGATTTTTTTGTAAATTTTGTTTCTTTTTTTCTTCCGCGTTTAAACGTTCCATCATGTAATTTAAATTACTCGCTGCTTTTGACTCGGATACTTGTTTTTTTTTAAATTCCTCTAATGCTAAATTTAATTCAGTTTCCTGCAAAAAAAAAAGAAAAAAAAAATGATGAAGAAATTATTTTGATGCATAATAATAATAATAATTGAAAAAAAGTTACTGAATGGTATCAACAGTGATTTTTTTTTACCTCGCTATTTTGTTTTTTAAGAGCGTTAATTTCAAGCTCTAATTTTTCTAGTTCCTTTTTAGTCTTTTCAGATTTTTCTTTAATGAATTGCAAACCAATTTTACTAGTTTCCAATGCTCCGTTTGCTTCTTTTTTAGCTTCCTTTTTAAAAAAAAAAAATGTCATTTGATTAAAACAGAATTTCATTGATTATTATTAATAAAGAAGAAGAAAAAAAAATGAATTTAACCTCTGCACAAACGAATTCGTAAGCAATCCGTAGTTTAGTCAAGCGGTCAATATCTCTTTGTATTTTTTGATAATTTAAATGTTGAGCTCTATCATCTTTTAATTTTCTCAATGTGGGTTCAATATCTTCAGATAGAATCTACAGGATGAAAAAAAAAAAAAAATGTAACTTTTAAAACGAGTTTAAATCTATTAAGCTTCATTTTTTTTTTTTAAGTTACATTATCAATTTCTTTTAATTTATCATCTTTTTTAACGAGTGTTTCTTCTGATTTAATTTTTTTTATTTTGAACATTTTAGTTCCAGCTGCTTCTTCCATCATAGACAAGATCTCAAGGGGTTTCATGCTAATCATTTTTGTGATTTTCCCTTGCATTATTAAGAAATGTGGGTTATTAACGTTCAATTGAACTGAATGAAACAAATCCTGAATGTTAGAGCTTGAAGCATTCATTTCGTTTACGTAGTATCTGTTTTTTCCTCCCACTGTAATCTAAAAAAAAAAATGTTTTAATAAGTGTCGCACAAAGATAGTATAAAAAAAAATGTTCATTACTTCTCTCGTAATTGTAATCTCGTCGTATCTTGTATATCCAATAGGACTTTTCTCTTTAGCCCTATTGTCGAATGTTATGGACACTGATGCTTTTGTAATTCCCGCCTGACCATTTTTAAACACGAGGTCTTGTAAGTTGGTTGTTGCTCTAACCTTTGATATAATAATAGTGTATATAAGTTTATTTTATTTTATTTTAATTATTACAAGTTTATTATTGTAAAAGTCCATTTCACCTGGCAATATATTGTATAGTATACTACATAAAGTGTACAAGATTAAATATGACCCATCCTTTTAAATAAGATGTGGGAAGAAATGAGGAGATAAGATTTGTTTTACGATTGGCTCAACGAAAAGACGAGTGGAGAGCCAAACCGTCTGTCAATCATTCTGAATGACCAATCACAGGCTAAGGTCATATATATCACATTCTTAGCAAGTTTTACTTTTATTAACATACAAGTTCCAGTAGGTGTGTCTTGGCCTATGATTGGCTCTTTAGAACAATTTTAAAATTTGAACTCTACACCTGCTGTAAGGTTAAGTCTTTTACTAAAGCCGACTGACTTTAACTCAAACTCAACTTACCCAGGAGAGTAAAATGACTTAAGCTCTTTTTTTTTTGTCATCCCTTTCAAGAGGGATACATTGGACTGTTCCCATTTTTTCACCCCTATTTTTTTTTTTTTCAAGTGGACTAGGTGAGATGGTAGTGACTTTTACTAAAAAAAAAAAAAAAAATGTTTCACTTACTTGACTCAAATTAGTAATTCCAAGAAGAAAACAAATACCGTCTAAAATGTTTGATTTGCCGCTACCATTCAATCCTGTAATAGCATTAAATAAAGGATCAAATCCTTTGATTTCTGTTCGATCACCGTAGGATTTAAATCCATCTATAATCATTGATTTTATGTGCATTTTTTTGAGGTATATACAGTTATGTCAAACTCAACCAAACTGTTAGTACTCAAAAAAGAAAAAGAAACTATCGTCTAGAGAAGCGGCGTTTAACCGAAGCTTGTAATTGGTTAAAAAGATTTAGCGGCAATTCGAATTTAAAGAAGTAGTTCTTCAATTGGATTTTTGGTAATTGTAGTAAAAAAAAAAAAAAAAAATATTTTGAGTAGTTTTAAATTTTTTTGTAAAAGAAAAAAAAAATGATCTAAAAAAAAAACAAGAGCAAAAACAAAAAAAAAAGCCACGAGAGATCCCCGTGTTAAGTTTTGGCCGTTTGGAACTATGAAGCAAGCAGCTGATTCCATCACAGTGCGCTATCTAGTGGCAGTTAGATCAGGAAATTTTCTTTGTCATGACTTCTTCGTGTTATGATATAACATTTTTTTTTTTTTTGCATTTTTATTATATGTACTTTTAATAAGATTTATTCAAATCGTTCATTACTTTTTTTTTTTGAATTTACACAATACACAGAAAAGACGTCACTATTCTTTAACTCTCCCAACGTGACAACTTCTTTGCCCCGCTGAGCAGCAACCGGATCCTGTGACGCATCAATCACCACAGCAGGTGTCAAAGTGCACTGCATCTAAATTTCAAACATGTGGAGTTTGTGGAAGGTCAATTGAAAAAAAATAAAATAAAATAATAAAATGAGATTCAGTCTACTTTTGTTTTACTTTTGTGTAATTTTGGTTTTGTTATACTTTCATTGTGTATAAAAATCATTGTTTATTGCACATTGTTTATTGCACATTGTTTATTGCACATTGTTTATTGCATAAAATGAGATATTTTTTTTTTTTTTTAGTATCCTTTCTTCTTTAATCATAGATCGACAACTGTCACATAATAAAAAAAAAAATTTTTCTGGTTTAAAATCCTTAAACTGCTAAATTTAGTCAGTTAAAAGTGTAACTAAGCATTAGTAAAAAAAAAAAAAAAATCAACAGTTAAAAAAAGCAACACAACTTGAACTAACGCACTTGGGATGCTAAAACGTTTTTTTTTTTTACGCCTGCGCATTAGTTCACTTGCTTTCAACGAGGCAAGCATGGGATAGTTACTGACATATACTTTACTGCAAGTTTTGACACATGCGTACTGGATCTCCTACTCTTTCGGAAGGCAGACTATGAGACGCAAAATGAGCAGTATGGCTCAGTCATTGACCTTTCTCTTGTGACGTAATTTGCTCTTTATAATACATTATATACATTTATGTCCATTAAAATGGTTATTTAAGGATTGATATATAAATATAGGACGAAATAAAACAAGTGTAGGTGGTTAAAATCACGATGAAATGTCGTTTAAGTAATTTTTGTTCATTAGGTTAGAAACTTTTTAAGATGGTGAGCATGCGTAGTTCTATACGTGCTGCCCTGTAGCGACTGCGAAGCTGGATGGAACTTTGGTGGCGAAGGTTCACTCACTCTGGTGAGAGTTTTGTAAAGTACCCAACAGTAGGTTTCAAACAGCGGCTAGAGCTCTACATTAATAAACAGTTGTATATACGTATGAAAACACGAAATTAGAAAATGAAATTGTATCTCTATTATTACCTTCTTTTTAATGTTACAAATGTTGGTTGCGTGTGTTTAACTATGACTATAAACTGTTTTATCTGTAAAAAAAAAAAGAGCTGTTGAAAGCTGTCCTTTAATTTTTAAACTTTTTGTTCGTTTTTTTTTGTGACGTTTTAAATAAATTCACGTTTTAGATGTAGCCGTAAAAAAAAAAGGAAGGCACGGTTTTATGATTTCAGTCAAAACATTCCCTATATTTGTGATTTTTTTATACGTTAAATTTTATTTTCCTAAGCATTCTATTATGTCTGAGGTACTTTTTTTTTAGTAGTTTATTATCTTTTTTTTTTAAATTGGTAAAACACGAGTTTGTGACGTTGAATGTTTTATCAGCGCTATCTATTGGCAACGTGTCATAATATCTATACGAAACAAAATGTGCCGTCCTGTTGAGCTCTATAATTGAATAGTTCATGTAATAAACATTTTCAAAAAAAAAAAGAAACAGCTTGTTTGGTTAACTCGTTTATAGTTTAAATGGTTAACTCGTTTATAGTTTAAATGGTTAACATGTTTATAGTTTAACGGTCCATTTCAGCCCCGTTGATTTTTTTTTTTTTTTTTTTAAAAAAAAGACTACATTTCACAGCATAAACTATGGAATTATTCGGTCAATCACTTTCTTAGTATTTTATAAAACGTCTAATCAAATGAATGAGTACTTTTATCATGTTATTACGTTTTAATTAGGAATATTTTTTATTGTGGGCAATTAAGTTCCGATGAATGTCCAAATGTACCATGTGTAACTGAACTGTAGTTTGAGGATAATTTTATTTCATCATTACTTATTTAATTTTTAAAAAAAAATCTTACATATTAATTTCAGTCTTTTCTTACAAAAACAATGACACATTTTTTTCTCCTTTTTCAACTACACTGTAAAAAAAAAATTTTGTCCCAATACGAACCGCATTTGTGGGTGTATGCTGTCCCAATAAATTCTACACATTTTTTTTTATTTGCTCGTTTTATTTTAATTATACAATTAGTGGCTTTTGTTCTCTCAGTAGAAACTTTATTGTTTTTTAGAAAAATAAATTCATAAAACGAGAATGGTGCGTGTTTATTACATGTGTAAAGACTATTTGTTTTTTTTTTAAAAAAAAAAGTGAAGAAAAAGTTGAATATTTTGAAAAAAAAAAATCAGATGACCTGAGGTCTGACCCAATTAGGGGAGCGGAGAAGAAAAAGCTGAAATATCTGACAGAAAAAGTGCCATTTCTCAAGAAACAGGGTGAAGGGGGTAATTAGATTGAGTTAAACCATATGTTGAATACCTAGTGAAAATGTATATATATAATATAGTATTTCAGTTTATAAAAAAAGTAAAAAAAAAAAAAAAAACCAATTGCAGTCGTATCATTGCGCCATTTGGAAGAAGGAAGAGTTCATTCAGTAAGCAGGCGTTCAGGACGCTACCTATTGGCAGTTGAGTAAGAAAATAAGGAATAAAGGAATGTAGTAGCCCTAATCAATGAAACGCCGTTATAGTGTTATATTTTTCTTTTTATGTATTAAAGCATTTTTTTTTAATAGAGTGTGAGCTGAACTTCTAAAGTTTATCATGATAATAAAGACTTTTAAAGGAAAAGAGTCCGCCAGACCTTTGTTTTTTTTTTGAACTCATTCATCTAAACAAAGTATCTTATAATTAGTCATTAAATAAAATTCAATAGTTAAGAGAAACGGAATTGTGTATGACATTTTAAAGTGATTAAATTGTAATCACAAAACACCCGCGTAATTTTACCGCCTTTTTTTAAAAGGAGGAAGTTATAAAACCTGCGGTTTCAGGATTTTCCTTTGCGTTCCATCCAGTCTGCACTTTACATACACAACTTTTTCAACTTTTTTTTTTCGCATTTTTTTATCAATATTTTCAATTATGTCATCCACAGCAGAAGAAGAGTAAGTATTTCGTTTTGTTTATTTTTTGTATAAAATTACCATTAAATATTTTATATCACATACTTAAAACATTTTCCTGCTGACTGCCACCACATGCTTTGTGATGTTATTTGTACGGAGGCCTAAACGACCCACTACAATTAAAGAAAAAAAAATATACAAAAACAGTGTGCAATCAAAAAAAAAAGTCTTATAAGCAATTAAATACAGTATAAAGTAATATAGAAAAAGTACATGAAAACATAACATAAAAATATCTTTTAAAGTGTAGAAATGTGAAAATTTGTTCCGTTACAACTATATACCATTGTAGTAATAGTAGTACAAAGTAATAGTAGTACAAAGTAATAGAAGTGGTAGAGGAAATTTAAGAAATCTTAAATCAATCACGAGTGAAATATGTATGGCCCAGTCACATAAAGTAATAAAAAAAAAATATTTTTTTGTTTGTATAGATCAGTCTTTGAAAGACTTTACAAAACCAAAACCTTTGAGGGAAAGGTGATGGTCTTTACCTTGGATGAAAAAATGATCCAAGGGATCACTAACTTCGAGGAGTTCTCCTCTTTTATGTATAAAAAGGAGAAGGAATATTTTTGTGACCGCGTTGGTGCTTTTGTAGTAAGTGTATTTAAAAATATTATTATTATGTTACATTTCGTGTATATACAAAGAGATTTAATTAGTTTTTTTTTCCCTTTCTTTTTTTTTTTTACAGGTGCATATGCCCGAATTTTTAAGGGATAAATTTGTAATAGATTTGAATAGCAACAGCTTTAAAAATATAGAATTTGACATAGTAAATCAGCAAAATTTGCTGAGGGAGTACTCATTACGTCTGAATAATATATTCAGAATTAATGAAGAACAAAAATTTAAAAAACGAAATTTTGCCAAAAAAGCTAACACCAAAAGAGCCAACAGCGACAACGATAAAAATATTCCAACTATCAACAATAGTCCCGCTTCTTTACGAGAGTCCAAGTAAAAAAAAAAAAAAAAAACAATACACATTTTTTTTTTGTTTGACAAAATACATAACAATTGTTGACATTTTCTAAATGTTTTACGTACTTTATTTTATTTTTTTTTTTTTTAGCCCAGAGATGAAACAGGAGGAGCTCAGAGGTATTAAAGAGTTTCTATCCCAACCTGGCATAGAGACTCTTAGACCTCTAACAGCATTTAAAGAGAGGCGAGCTAAACGGGCACATGGTGACAGTAACTTGTCTCTATTTAACAGTAATTTGAATAAGAAAAGTGTAAGTATATTGGACTTGCTGGTATAATAATATAATGACTTTTCAAAATAAAAGTTTTTTTTTTTTAAGAAATATAAAATGTTTTTTTTTTACACACACGCACTTTTAAACAGAATTATATTTTATGATATGTTTTCTTTTGTTTCAGATCTTCAACTTGACCCATTTGAAAAGCTTGAGTTCTGGTTTGGGAAGTGTACCAGGTGTTACTTCTTCTTACCTCTATGTTTCCCAAACAGGAAGCATTTTTGGTATTCATCACGAGGTATATATAATTTATATTTTATAAATTTAAAATCTTTTATAAAAAAAAAAAAAAAAAAATTGATTATACGATGATGATGATTGATACGAAATGAATTATTTCTTCTTTTTTTTTTCTAGGATTTATTGCTGTATTCGATCAATTTCATGGCTCTAGGTCGTGGGAAGCATTGGGTTTTTTTCCCACCTTCTCGATATCAAGATTTGATAAAAATCTATAAAGGTAAAAGTTTTTTTTTATTTTTATTTTATAAAAAAAAAAGATATTTCTTGTATAGTAAGTATTTTTTCACCTGAGAAACCTCTTTCTAGCTTCAGGTCCAAGAGCTGGGTCTCATGCGGCGAGCCCATGTCAGGCACCTCAAATGCACAAGGATCTGCTAATAGTTCCTGAGAGCTTCAATATTCCCTATGTGGAAGTAAGCCTAGATAATATATTTTTACTGATATCTTTCTCTCTATCTACATTTCATTTCTTTTTATACTTACTCTCTCTTCTTACATGCTAAAAAATAAAATTATTTATTACCTTGTTTTCTAGTATAAACAAAAACCAGGGGACTACTTATTTATTAATTATGCAACGTTTCATCAAGGGTTTGCTGATGGTAAAGTGAAAAAAAAAAAAAAAATTAGCTGTCAGTTTTTTTGCATGTTGTATGATTTTGTTTTAAAGATCTGTGCATTAATGAGGCAATCAACTGCGCTTCTAGCAAATGGGTGGATTGGGCTTTTAAAGCAAAATGGGTAAGTAGATTCTGTTTTCATTAATTTTTTTTCTTTTGTTTTTTAAAAAAAAAAAGAAATACTTATAATTTGCAACAATATTCTTTATAGTGTACCTGCCGCCCGCAACAATTAAGCAAAACACCTGATGAGCTCAATAACAAATTTTTCAAAGGAGCTCATGGTATATATAATATTAACAATTCAAAATGTCAAGATTAAATTAATTTTTTTGTTCTCAAGTATTAACAGAACAAAATAGTGATGATAATGACGAATCTTTGACGGAGCAGGATTTGGAAAGGCTGCAGAAACCAACAAGCTCATTTCGACCAATAAATCCTGCTCATGCTGACAGCTGTGATTACAATAATGCAATTGCAGCTGTTAGCATTCCTCAAGAAGAAGAAGGAGGAAGTGGTGTTGAAGAAGGGGGAGTTGAAGAGGTTGTCGTAGTTGTTGCACAAAGAGAAGAAGAGGAGGTTGTTGTAGTTGCAAAAGAAGGAGATGTCGCTGTAGTTGCACAAGAAAAAGAAGAGGTTGTTGTAGTTGCACAAGAAGAAAAAGAGGTTGTTGTTGTAGTTGCACAAGGAGAAGAAGAGGTCGCTGTAAAGCAAGGAGGACGTCTAAATCAAAAACAACGAAAAAAGTTAGAAAGAGAAGAATACAGGAAGAAAAGAAGATGGGCTCAGAAGGATGAAATCAAAGGAAAAAAAACGAAAGAAACAAATTAGTGTATAAATATGAGTGGGGAAGACGGGGTCGTAAAAGAGAAGTGAAGTGATGGGGAGCTGATTTTTTTTTCACACCGAACTGCAGAAGCACACAATTGAATTTCATTTTGCGAAATGGAGAAAAAGGAAGCTGTAGAGATTTTTTTTTTCTTCAAATTATGAACGATTTGTTCGATGTTTTTTTTTTAAAATTCAAGTCGTAGGAGCCGCTTGTGACCCTAAATAAACAAAATTAAAAAGTTTGATTTTTTTACGAAAATTTTCTGGACTTACACACAAAATGTAGTATATTGAATGAACAGCTTGATGAAATATATTTCTTCTGATCCGATTCGGAAAGAAGAAGAAGAAGATATCAATGTATCCGTTTTAATGTGGAGTCATTCAAGCTTCTAACCCTGTTTCTCTCTCTAAAAAAAAAAGATTTACAAAAAGGATGTATGAAGGAGGAGGAACATGCTTATCACTATTTACTGTATACTCGCAGATTGAATCAGAATCGCCTTTGAACATTATTTTGGTAATACTCGATGAACTAGTCATTACTGCCGTCAACCTGAGTGCTCAGGAACCGAAAATTAAATAAAAGTAGCTTAAAAGTTTGATCTAATCGTGGTAATTACATTAATACTCACCTAAAACAACTTACACCTTGAAGTATCGCGTGTGTTTGAAGTCGGCCATTATTATTGTTTTGACGATCACCCAGTGTTGCCAGATTAAATTGAGCGCCGCCATCACTAAAAACGGACATGTTTGGAACTAAAAATTCACTAAACCGGAACGCCGAGCTAAATCGATTAATTATAATCGAATTTTAACATCGATGTGTAATCGATTCAGTATCGATGTTTAATCGATTTTAGTATCGATAACCGGAAGCGGAAATGAAAATACAAAATCTACACTGAAATGACGTACAGTAGTAACTTTTTAGTTCTATATACACACTAATTGGGACTTTTGTGACATCATGTTGGCAACATTGCGATCACCTTTTAGTTTTATACTGTATATATACTAGGTGAAACCTGTGGAAAATTCACATTAAGAAAAATTTTTTTTCTTAAATTTTTTAATTAATAAAAGAGCAAAGACCTAAATTTTAGTCTATGGTTACTATTGGCAACTTGGTGAAAGGTGGTAAAGGCACATGGTATGACGTAAATAGATAATGGCGAAAATTCCGGTCACAATTATCCATCTAAATAATATCGATTAGAACCGATAAGTCGATATTCGGTTAGTCTATAATGATTAAATTAGCACAGGGCCCTCTGCTGTTAACATGCGGCAACACAAACATAAACAAATAAACATTCTTTAAATTTCTCCTATCTGAACTAAAACTTTCCTTCGCAGACGATCGTTAATTAGTGAAAAAATGAAAAAAAGAGTTGTAACTGACTAAAATGAAATTATTAGGTGCAATTATGATCGACAACGTCATCTGGTTGTTAAATTTGATTTTGTTTTGTGTTGTTTTGATTATTTAGTCTGGGTTTGTTACATGCAGAACTAATCCTATGTTATAAGCATAGTCGGCAGCTAATTCCGTCATTTACAATTAAAAAACCAAATAAAAAATTAGGTTTTCACCTGGAATGTATTTATTTTTACCTATACTATCTAACCGCCAATAAATTTTCCGTGGATGGGCGAAATATTTGTATAGAATTAAATGGACACACTCCGCCGAAGCGGAGAAGCACATTGGTAGCCATTTTCATTCAAACATGCGACATCTGGTGGCAAAAAAAAAAAACAGAGAAATTTAAAATTGCCGCGGTTATATGATTGGCTGCGCAACCGGTTGGCTCCGAATAATAAATTTTAATGAAAATTTTAGTAAAAAAAGAAAAGAGATGATATATAAATAAAGTAACGTATATTCAGCACCTGGGCCAGACGAGAGGCTATGGTTGCTGATATATACGCGAAGATAAAAATTTTAGTAAAAAAAAAAAGAAAAGAGATGAGATAGAGATATAAAGTAACGTATATTCAGCACCTGGGCCAGACGAGAGGCTATGGTTGCTGATATATACGCGAAGATGAAAATTTTAGTAAAAAAAAAAAGAAAAGAGATGAGATAGATATAAAGTAACGTATATTCAGCACCTGGGCCAGACGAGAGGCTATGGTTGCTGATATATACGCGAAGATGAAAATTTTAGTAA
>JAQGAS010001217.1:0-23330 GCA_034686365.1 Pachymerium ferrugineum | reverse complement strand
CTTCGGCGGAGTTAAGCAAACTCTTGACCGACAACGACAGTGACACCATGGTGCCGTCACCTCCCGTCACTACAGAATATATTAAGGGATTTTATTCGACTCGTCTAATTTTGTTTCATGTTCGCTAATTCATCACCGCCTGCAAGTGGCTAAAACGGTAGTAGAATGTAAGCTAACATTAAATGCCAGTCCACTAACATCGAGCAAAGAACTCATTACAATGAAACTATCTAGTAGAAGCCATGGCGTGTGCGGCGGCAGCTCCGCCTGACCCAAAAGAATATAAAATTTCAAGATATGAAACAAGAAAGGAAACAGTAATCAAAAATAACATGAGGGCTAAAGTACTCATCGATTGTGATGATTTTAATGCAATTAAATTCCTGGTGTATAAGAGACGATACTCAGTAAATTCAAAATGAAACACAAGACATCCAATTCTTTTTTACTGAACCATGGAAGTTGACATGAAAGTGAAATCACAATTAATCATTTTTTTTTCCATTAACAAACTCATTTTTTAAATGAGTTTTTTCTGACTTAGTATAAAACGTGGTATTTAAAAGTGACAGGTGAAAACAGATTGGCTATTGCGGGGCCCATTTCATGGAGCTCCGTGGACGGAAGTCTGGTATCGTGCTAACCTCGTCAAGCCCCATCAATTTCATCCAGTATGCAAAACGGTACTGGTGATTAATAGTGTGATGCTAAGGTCAATGTTACGGAGCTCTTTGACCGCCACTCAGCATAGCCATAGGCGTCCAATGGACTTCCTCTGGCCTGCAAACACAAAGTAAGAACAACCCATAGGAAACTTTTTTTTTTTTACTTGAAGGAGGTCTAGTTTCCTATAAGAGAATTTTATTTACAATCTAAAAGAAACTAAAAAACATCGTGTAGGAAAACATTATAAGAACATGTGTAGAAGTTGGACAAGCTTTACCTGCTCCATAAAGCATAGTCAGTCATTGGTGACAAAAACCAGAAAGATTATAACTGCTTTATAAAGTACAGAAATAACACTTAGAAGACAAACCAAACATTGAAACCGCAATTACAAGAACAGTAGCAAAACTGTACAAATCAAAGCAAAAAGTAAGTCAGTTGTGGAACTGTAGAAGTAATGGCAAATGTCTTTGCGCATCATACAGTGATCGTGAATCTACAGCAAATACTAATATTGGCGACATTTCCCCATCTAGCACATTACAGTGTGGCCTAGCAATGATAACAAGACATAACTGAACTCTCATACAAGCGGAAAAAACTTTGAAATGACTGTTCTAGTATCTCTGCATTAATAATAAAAAGAATGACTAATCCACTACCGCAGTTACGTATCATGAAAACGAGCGTTCATTCCCAATAAATCAGTGATCTGAAGAGAGAAGAGGCGACGTTGACGTTATCTCAGATTTAGTTATACGCTTTATTATTCTATTATTCGATTATGGCAGAGAAAAAAGAATCATCGAGCGACAGAAGTCAGATGCTGTTCCAGGACCTTCAAGTATCTTTATATATTAATCGCCCAGGAATCGCAAACAAAGTTGAAAGAACATGGCGGCCCGCATGACGGACGTGTAGTATGCTCCTCCTGATGAATTGTTCAAATCAATAAGCGGTCAATTTAGTGAATAAAACAAGAACTGTGTTCAAACCAACGGATTATCTTAAAAAATAAGACGATTAAAGAGTAATATAAACGAATTACGAGAATCGTCATTCAAAATGAACCAAAGTCACAGCCAAGGGTATAAGAGGCAATATGTCGGCTCGCAGGTGAATAAAACGATTGAGACAGTCATTGATATCTTCGAGAAGAATGCAACCCAGTGTACAGTTGAGGACAGGAAAAGTTTTTATACGTCATTAGTTACGCTTTTGTCACCCATTTGATGATTAGTGCAATTTCTCGTTGCTTGGCAATTACCCGACAATGTGACTTCACGTCATGTTTGTTGTGCACGCTGCCGTAATTCTTGAAAGCCACTCTTGATTTGATCAATGAAACAGGCAAAGCGACTGCACTTGGTTGCAGTAATGAAATCAATCTGCGACCATGGACAAATTTACTTGGCGTCTTTTGCTGATTAAGCTTACATCTCCTGAGAAAGAATTTGGTTTCTTTTTTTTTCCTTCCAATTTTTTGTATTATTTTAAGCAACGAGCGACTCCATTTTATTCCTCGATTTGGCTCTTTTAATGGACTGTAATAAATCAAAATCTTTCTTATTAAAAAAGATTGAAAGAAATATAAAAAAGTTGTACAAAATGTAGACAGAGTAAAGCAGAACGACAAATAGTCCTCTCTTTAGCCGTGACATTTGTAATCTCTTTGCCGTGCCAGCAGCAGCAGCTGTTTGTCCAGCTGTGAAATTATGGTTCCTGCACCAGTACATGAATGAAACATTAGACCCCCAAGATCCGAGATGTAGTCCAGTTTCTTAATTTCGTTTTGGAAAAGGTTTTCTTAAGAGATGTTAGAAAGTTTAAAAAAAGAAAAGGTGTAAGTGTATTTTTTCTAGGAATAAGCACAATTTTATTTTTTCTTTAGTTTTCATCCGACTTTCATTTTTGAAAATGTTTTCCCAAGAGATGTTAGAAAGTTTAAAAAAAGAAAAGGTGTAAGTGTATTTTTTTTAGGAATAAGCAAATTTTTATTTTATTGAACACATATAGATAGGTTGTTTGGTGTTTAAATTAACGAGGAATAAGAAAATGAGCCTACTATATAAAAAATTTACAAACATTTTCATATAGTTAACACAATTATTTCAACAAGATATATTCTATTCCGATTTATGTGTTTGTTTTCATTTTTGTGTTCATTTTTTTTTTTTTTTTTTTTTTTGGAAAATTCACCAAAAACGTACATTATCTAGTGAGATTACCGAATTCTAATAATTCAATTATCCCTTGTTTACAATGGAAAAATTTCGAGAGCAGCTAATACCGCAACAGCAGCCCACGGATACTAACTTATGACGTTCTCCCTCGCGCGGAAGCGAGACGTCAACTCTGGCCGTATTAGACTGCCTCCTCTGTAATGGCTCGGGAGGCCTTCGTGAATTTTTGTGCCATTTGTCTGCGATATTTGGCTTCGTGCATTTTTGTGCCAAAAATATTGCGATGTTGGCTTAGTGCATTTTTGTGCCAAATTACTGCTTTATTTGCAGTTATTTGGCAATTATTACCTGCCAAATGAGCAGCAGTTATTGCAGTATTTTTTAACGCAGTGACAAGACGTTGTTTATCTGGACACATCCAATTTAAAATCAAATCTGTCCATGCAGGAAACTGAATTGATTCTTGAACGGGGGTTAGACACGGCAACAAGGGCTCTTGATTCTTACTTTAAGGTTATAGTAGCTACAAAATTAATTCTTACATTATTGATTGATTAAAGATGGTGCCAACTTCACCTGAACGGAGCCCGTGTTGTTCGGCCGCGTTTAAAGGAATTCAACCTGTGGTTATATGCCACAATTGTGCTTCCAAACATCATGCGGCTTGTCATAATGTTCGTGAGAATGCTGACGTTATTTCAGGACAACCAACAAGCTTAAAACGTCGCTCGGCATCATTAATATGGAAGTGCAAACAACCGTTTTCACTGGCGAACCAATGACGGGTGAGTAAATGTGTTTACTAATTATTTACATCCTCCCAATAGACCTCGCAACGCAGCGGACAAATTGGATAAAGGACTTATTTGAAGGGGAACAATATTGTCTACTAATTTTAGTGACAATTTTTAATCATGAAGATAAGCTCACAGAAGTCAAAATACCACGTTGGATTGACAATTATCACTCAAAACCATAACAAAAAGAAATACAAGTGTTTTGTGATGCAAATGAAGAAGCCTGCTTTGACTTGATGCAGTCACTTGGGCCAAAGGTGATTTGTGGTAACCAATTGTCACTAATGTTCATTGCTTTGTGAAGAAATACAAAAAAAGACAACAAGGAAAGCGGGATCGTTAACCGTTCGGACCTTTTTTTTTCCCTGCTTTCAGCTGAACATACCTATCGGTACGCCCTCAACCACCCGTCGTGCCAGAAAAAAATTACAAAACAACCATGGCTGGTGAATTAGAAGACCTCAAAGAAAATCAATGTTAATTGCGTCGTCACCCAACCACCAATACGCGGTTTCACTCCCCCAAACCTATTCTTTCGGAACACCTCATGCGAGGACTTCAAGCTAGGCTAGGTCACAACAACTTTACCATTTCTCTTGAACGGGATGGCTTTAGTCAAAATCTGACCAATGAGAAAACTGTTCTTTGTAATGGAGTGCAAAAGACCTGTACTAGTGAATTAATTAACCAGCAATGCAATGACGGAATGAAAGGGCTAAAATGATATAAGACTGTATTGTTAATTTACAGAATTTTAAGTAAACGCATACACAATCTTATTTTTTAGACGCCCCTAATTTAAAAATAATTTACGCAATAAAGCAATTGGATGTTAAGAAGAATAATTGTTATTGTTATTTTATTTATTATAATTTTTTGAGGGTTTTTTTTTATACTATTCTAATGTGTTTTGCTTTCAGTCCCCCAAATCTTTTCTTTCGGCTCACCTCTTGCGAGGCCTTCAACGTCTAGGGAGCCTTCCTTAACACTTTCTCTGCTTTCCTCACTTCAACCTCCTAATAATCCCGCTTCCTCTTCGTCCCTTCAGCCCTCTAGCAACTCCGACCTTGCTCTTTTCATGGACGCTCAGCCACATCTTTCCCCTTTGGCATCACCTGATGCCACCACCTTCTGCCTCCAAATGGCAGAGTTTTCGATTGACGTTATACTGACGTCAGAGGTGCGCGAAAGCGAGGCTATGGGGTATAGTCCCACGTGTTAACCACCTTCATTTCGTCCCAAAGGACCCCATTTCGCCAGATTCCTATAGGCGCGACCTTCCCATGACGGTGGGGAAGAGGAAAGATTAGATCCCGGGTGTTGCTTTTTGGCCACGCTTCCGAAAAGCAACATTGGAGCGTGAACAAGTGACGGACTATTTGGATTCGTGGACCAAGTCCTTACTGGTTTGCACAGAACGTCATGGATTGTCAATTGAAAAAGCGTTCAATTAATTGAGGCAATATTCCACGAAATGTGGAATATTTTAACTAAACTAATCTAAAAGTTATTAGTGTTGTATTATAATAATGTAATTGCTATTCTAATTGGGATTAAGTAATAAAATGAAATGAAGGTGCCTTAACCTTTATTTTTTTTGCTTTTATTATTTTGGCTGGTGATATGTTATGTCTGATTTCATTTCATTCTTTCTATCCTTTAGGAAAAAAAAATGAAAGCTTTCCGTTTAACCCACCTTTTAAAAAAAGAGGCTTAAGTACTCTACGGAAGAATTAAAGGCTTTATTTTTTTCCTTTTTGCAAAGTCTTTAATCCCTGTTTTTTTCTTTTCTTATTCGCAGCATAATTGGGCTCGTAATAGAGACGAAAAGGTTCCTCTAGAAAAAGATGCCTTCTTGTTCGACCACTGGGGCAAGTGAACCTACGTGATGGAAACTGTTCGTCACCACTAAAGGAAGAAATTGTTCGCGGAGCATAGGGGAGCATCGAGCTCGGAACGACGGAGGATCTGGCTCATAAGAGGATTAAACGGGAAGGCAACTGGCTACAACAACTTATAGAGTGGGCAGAGAACGCAGACTGTTCGTTCATCGTCCGCTCCACGGAAGCTCAGACGCTCGTTCTTGTGGGGGGATATAATAAGCGAAGGAAGAAAATCGAAAATATCGAGCGGGATCCTTCACTCGAGTGAGCGAAGGGTTAAAAAAATAAAAACCAAAACCACCTCATCCATCCAAGAGTTTCAGAAAAAATTTCTACACCTTGACGGCTGTTTGGGAGGTGGGACTTATAAAACATGAACCCTTTGTAATCCCTCGGATTGAAGAAAAGAAAAAGCTGAATAAATATTTTATCCCTAAATAGTCGCCAATTTTTTTCCCGTCCCTTTTTCTCCCTGTCTCAGCAGGGTGTATTTTCATAAATGCCGTGTCTAATTTAACACCGCCTGCAAGTTCCTAAAAAGGTAGTAGAATTTAAGCCTATACTATAAAATGTGGTTTGTAAAAGTGAGAGATGAGAAAACAAACTTGCTAATGCGGGGCTCATTTTCTGGAGATCCGTGAAGCTGAAGCCAACAGTGTTACGTAGTAGACAATGTGATATTACATAATTTCTTTTTCAGAATTAATAATTTTTTTAAATTAGAATGCAAATGCACAAAAAAACATCCCAAATACCATTAGTCTGTTCCATGTGTAAAGTGAATATAAAAATGACACTTGATAAGAATGTTTTTAAACAAAACACAAGCCCGTTCCGGGAAAACCACCCACTTTTGCCTCAGGTTTTTTTTCCCAGTTTGCAAAAAAGAACTCATTAATCACGAGACAAATATTCTTATAACTGATTTTCATCCGAACAAATCCAAAAAAAAAAATTTTTCAAATGTGGTCGTACGGGTGGTGTACAGTGTCGTAGTGACTAAAAATTCAGAAATGCCTACTTGCTTTATAAAGTAAAACTTGGATCACTGGCAAGAAACAATCCAGTTACCTACTGCTTTATAAAGTGTGCTCGGCCAACAGCGGAGTACGTAGATATATTTGTTAATGCGAAATTAACTATATTAAAATCTATTTGAACTTACGTAGAGTTAAAATCTTACGACACGATGTTCGGAAAGTAAATAAAAACCTAGGAATTCCTTTGTTCATTGAGTTGAAGAATGTAAAAATGCTTCACGCGCCATTTTTTCTTTGTTCCTAATCCTCGTAACGGATTTTGGCCTAAAGTATCCCGTTTTCGTTTTGATAATGAGTAAAAATTAATCTTGTTCAACCAAGGAGACAAATATTTGTTTGTCCAAACGATGGAGAGTAGATAACCGGATAAACTTGTCCGAGTTCACAACCTTTTAGTCCGAGTTCACGCTCACGAACCGACCTCAATCCCTGGCTAAAATGAAATGAACAGAGGTTGAGGAGGAAGGAGACGGACCAATCACGAATGAGGAAGCGGTAACGTAATAAAATATGACAGGAATTGCTGCTACCTAGTGCCAAATAGTCGAACATCAATGAATATACGGAAGTTCACAAAATTACACAAAATAAATTTAAATTATTAAGACCAAATTTAGCTAAATTTTAGCCATGTAAAAATCAGTTTAACTCCAGTCCACGAACATCGATCAAAGAACTCGTTACAACGATACTCACTAAATTCAAAATGAAACAAAGATCCAAATCTTTTTCACTTAACCATGGAAGTTGACATGAAAGATAAACCACAATTAATCATTTTTTTCCATTAACAAACTCTTTTAAATGAGTTTTTTCTGACTAGAGTAACTAGATAATGCATTAAACTGAATGCTGTAAGCTTTTCTTTAAATTCTTGTCCATGTTTATGGCGCCTATTTTAGACTAACGGTTTCTTTCATGCTTTACAACCGTGGAATATACAAAACAACCAAAGAAGGCGCTAATTAATAATCTGATATTTTTGGTAAAAGAAAGTTAGATGATAAACAGCCATTTGGTGGCGAGCGATAAATGTGACTTCCTCAAGAGTTAAGACCAGGAGATGGCCGACAGGTTGTGGCTGCACTCCTTGGAGCACCACACGAACATTTGCTCCCAATTGGATGCGGTTGCATCCGGCCAAAGCTATGCTGAATATGACGGGCTTCCCGCAGATGTTAGCGAGGATGAGGAAGAAATAGCTCCGCGTACGTCGCCTGGACTCCTTTCTTCGGCGGAGTTAAGCAAACTCTTGACCGACAACGACAGTGACGCCATAGTGCCTTCACCTCCCGCCACTACAGAACTTATAAAGCCATCTGTTGGACAAACGCCACTATTTTTTCAAGTCATCTTTTTTATATTTGCTGGTTTAATAGGGATTTATTTTAAGACAGAACAGGTCAGTAGAGGTTGAGGAAGAAGAAGGACTGACTGGGTAACATTCGCCATGGCGGGAGAATGGTTAATATTGTTATTAATAATGTGTGTGATAGGCTTAACAGTCGCTGTCGTAGTACTTCTATGTCTACGCGACGCATTCGGGACCTCAGTATTGAACCTATGCGAGGATACGATATAATGAGCTTTACACATTACGACAACTCGACCAGTGTGTTCTTTTAATTCCACCTCCCAAAGACCCAACCGACAACCCCTTCAAACCAACCAAAACAAAACGTCACAAAACCACCCAACCTTCACACATACGAAACGGCGCTTTTTCAGGTTAGTTCCAACTTTTCACTTCCAGAATGCCCAAAACGCGCCAAACTTTTCCGATGCGTACGTATTTAAGCAGTAAACCCGCACAGATTCCCACGACTACCAAAAAATGGAACACCAAGTACGTTCTCCATTCTCCGAGTGCGCACAAAAATTTAATTCAATTCTTTCCTCTAGCTGAACCACAACATTCGCATTTGCGAAAAAAAGATAAAACAAATCGACCAACAACTACAGCAGGCGTGGGAGGCCTACGAAACCTTCGTCGGAGACGAAGAAAGGGCCTTCCGCACCGCAGTGGACTCCGCAAGGGAGGACCTCCGCCTCTTCGAAGCGAGAAGAGAAGGGCACCTGATATCAAGAGTTTTCAAATGCCAAACTATGAATGGTTTGAAAGAACCGATCTTAAAGATCCTAGTGCTACGTTGCTTATCGACGATACAACAGTGACTTTATATTGCGAACATGACGACCCAAAGGAAGTAATTGTTCCAATTGAAGCGAATACCGTAGTTATATTAGAACATCAAACCGTATACGTCCATGATACATTTAACGCGCAAAAACTGTTACTTAAGTTTGAAAATGAAAGTGACGCTGCATTAATCGCGTGTAAACTTAACCGAATTGAGGTAAAGTTTAATATTTGAGCGTAGGCGAACAGTCAAACGCAATGAAAACAAAAAATGAATTTTTAAACAAATCTATCTGAAAGTGGAATAAATACATAATGCTTGGGTAACAGTCAGGGACGGATTAACCAATAGGCAATAGGCAGAATAGGCAACTGCCCAGAGCCCCAAATGCCCGGCATCACGACTTTGCCTAGGGCCCCACTTTCCTTTAATCCGCCACTGCACAAAGTGACCAGCAAGTGTTTTTGTGGTGCAAGTGAAGAAGCCTCAAAGTGAAGAAGCCTCAAAGTGAAGCAGCATCAAAGTGAAGAAGCCTCAAAGTGAAGCAGCATCAAAGTGAAAAAGCCTCTAGTGAAGAAGCCTGAAGTGAGTGAAAAGGTGATCTGTGATGTTCATTGGCGTATGTGCAAATGCAAAATCCTAGATAAGGATGGATGGATGAAACTTTTTAAAGACACACTGATCAATAAACGATTAGCAGCAAAAAAATTTTTATTGGAAAACTCGGCTCCAATCCTTTCTGGATTTTTAAAGTCTACCTTAATACAAAGTTTAGAATAAGAAGATAAGTTAGTAACTAGTATCCTTAGATACTATAGTTATTGTTTTTACGTTACCGTACCTTCGTATGTAATGTATATTCCAAATCATAGTTGTTCACGTAAGATTTTTCACATTGAAGCAAGAATGTAAAGTGATCCTAGAATGGAATGGGTCAATGCACACAAAACATTAAGGACCCTTGTGGAGATGGTTCTATGAGCTCTAGAAATGGAAAGACGAAAGAGCTTTTTTTGCCCTGGTTATACAGACGTATAACCTCGTCACGTCATACGTCCCTCTGGAAAATTAACCTCGGCTCGAGGTTAGTGACGTCAGAGACACCTGTGGAATGTAAACAACATTCCCAACGCGCGAAGTTTGAGAATAAAATTTCTTTTTATTTTACAAACTTTTCAACACTCTTTAGTACAAGTGTACTAATTCGTCTTTCAGGTTTTAAGTGAAAACTCACTTAAAACCTGCCTGATGCGCGTGACGTACACGTCCCGGGCACGATGGGTAAGGGAAGTTCCCTTATTACCCATCTTCCGGAAATTTTCCGACTGACACTTGTTTCTGAGAGCTGGCCGTGCTTTAATCGATTCCATCCTGATCATCCGTGCTAACGAAGCCTCATAAATTTTACCCAATACGGAAAAATTTCATCGTGCTTGCCATGGCTAGTGGAGGACAACCTCAGTCCGACTGGGAGAAATACCAGGCCAAGTAAGTACTGAAAAGATTCAGCTCAACTTCTTTTCGTAAAACAACCGTATCACCCGTGTCGGGGGATCGAGGGTTGTAGATTTAACGACATTTGCATTAAAAGACTTCTTGACCTGGTAATTCGATTCGCTATAAGACAGATACAATTGTTGCAAATTCCTCGAGGACGTTCGACGATCTACAATTACACGATCGTGAGATAGAACAACAGACGAAGACATAAGTTGTTCATCTTTTTCGTTAAAAGTGAAGAAAGAACTTAGAATTTCAATTGATCTGATCCAAAAATTCGTCAATGACGTTGCTGGACTAGACACAATAAATTTTTCTGTACTCCGGTAAATGACCTCAGTAATTGACCAGGTAGTAAGGGATCCCTGGGATGATATGCCGAATGGGAAGAAGGTAGATATGTTATGTTGTACCAGTACCCTTTAATGAGAAGATACATCACTTACCAAATAATCGAATGGCAGCGATCATGCAGTTAGCAAACGTTGTTCAACGTTTCTTAAAAGACAGAACGCGATTGAGGCAGTATAACGAGGTTATAACTGATTGCGTTAAACAAACCTTCGCTTCCACAATAATAGAAGAATATCCGTTGCCACGTTTGACGTATTATATGCCTCACAGAGCGGTCATTCGAGAAAACCATCCCACAACACCACTTCGAGTGGTGTTTAACGCTTCATTACCAGAGAGAGGCTTATCTCTAAACCAATGCCTACGTGATGGGCCGAACCTGAACCCTCTTATTTTTCACTTGTTAATTGCATTTCGTTTGTATGCAATTCCAATCATCGCCGACGTTAAAAAAACATTTCTCCAAATCAAAATACGAGAAGACTATTGCTCATTATTACGTTATTTTTGGGTTGATTTTGAGCACTTTGAAAATCAAGAATTTAGCTGGAAAACATTCAATGCAGCACGATCAATTCATCAAATGAAGGTCGTGTCCTTGACCAACTTGACTCCGGGGCGGTGTTTTTTGGTCACGCTTCCAAGAAGAACCTTGAGCGTGAGCAAGTGGCGGATTTTTTGGATCCATGGACGAAATCGTACATAGTCTGCAAGGAGCGACACGGCTTGTCAATCGAAAGATTGAATCTTGGCGCGGGAGATTTGTTGGAGCGCGAGTTTCACCTCCACGCGTTGCTCGACACCGAGCAAATGACGACGTGGGGGGTGATCAAAAGAAAGTTCAAGGACGAACTTTTGAGAGGAAGACGAGCCGGGGTGAACGTGAAAGCAATCAGTTCAGCTCCGAAGAGAATACAAAAGATCCATTACGTGACAAAGCAAGACCAAAACGCGGTTGGAAAGGGGATCCCCGTCAAGAAAACGAGTCTTCACTTTCAAACCGTAATTTTGTGCGGCGTTATTATTCTTCTTCCAATTTTCGAGATCCCAATTTTTTTTCATTTTTTTGTTCCAATTTGCAGCACCACTGGGCTCGCCACAGGGACGAAAGAGTACCTTTGGAGGAGGACTCTTTTGTGATTGATCACTGGTCCAAGCGCTCATATTTGAAAGAGACCCTCGTCCACCATCAGAAAAAGAAGCTGTTCGAAGAACACAGACTTCGAGCCATGGAGGGTAAGAGGGTGAAGCAAAACGATAATTGGCTCGCTCAACTGATGGAATGGGTTCGAAAGAGGGATTGTTCGCCATCAGCCCCAAGGGACCGAAGGGGGTTGTATTTGTGGGGGCCCCCAGGAGTCGGCAAGACTCTTTGGGTGGAGAGGGCCTTACCGGAATTGACCGAGTCGTTCCGAGTAAATCTCGGGGAAGGAAAGTTCGCTTTTGCGGGTTTAACTTTTTGTTTAGAGAGGAAAAAAAAAAATTTGGACACTCAAATTGAGTGTTCCAAAACTGGAAAAAAAAAAAAAAAAAACCCAAAAAGAGTTTAAAAAAAACAAAAAAACCAGAAAGGTTTAAATTAAAAACAATCGAACAACCGAACTTGCCTCTTGCACTTAACTTAAATAATAATGAAACACTAATTCACCGGCCAATGACAACCGACAACTTCCATCTGATCCATCTGAAGAACGGAGAAGATAACTAAAAAATAAATAAGCCTTAAAGGCATAAACTTAATGATTTTCGCATATTCAATATGCGAAGAAAATATGCGAAGAAAATATGGGAAACATGTATGCCAAAGAAAAAACCGCAACAATCATTGTATAATTAATCGTAACGTTTACCAGGTGCAATGTCCCGATTGTAAGACCATTCGAGAGATAACCTGGCCGCGCCCTTCCACCTCCAGTGCAGCTGGTTCCATCTTGGGAGACAGTAATACCCTTACGAGTGCCGCGGCGGTGGAAGCTTTTCAACGCGAAGAAAAGACAACCGACAAGCTTAAAACGTCGCTTGGCATCATTAATTTAAGGTAGACATCAAAGTGAATTCTAATTTTTAGTGTATATTCATATTTGTATATTTTTGCAGAACTTGAAGCGAAGTGCAAACAACCTTTTTCACCGGCCAACCATTGACGGGTGAGTAAATGTGTAGCTTTTAATTTTAAACCCAAACAAACAACAAAAAATAACACCACTAACCAGTATTGGCCCCTAGTAATCCAAGGAACCACATTAGTAAGCCGTGTGGGACCGAAAAAACATGCCAATGGCGGTATTCGGAAGATGAGAAACGATTATGCAATGCATGTGGTAAGCGTTACACAAAAAACGGCATCAGAAATACGGACATGCCGAGGAAAAACCGACAGAAAAACAAAATAACTTTCACTACCACATGCACGAAACTTTTAGCCTCATCAAGTAGTAGATTCCGCTAAAACTCCTTTTCACTTTTAACATCAACTAAACCCACATGCCCGCGCAAAGAGCTTCACGAACTCGAGCCTCCCGCCATTTTTCAGCATAAAAGACAACTAGCGCCACCAAAATTGCATATCAAACGTACAATAAGTCAACTAATGCACGGAATTCGGTTTTCCGAATTTCCTCGGACCCTATCACACATAACACACTGAAATCAGGAAAAATATTAGAAATCGAATTTCACCAAAATGGACATGTTTGGCCACAAGTGGCACAAATAGTAATGTTTATTGGAATTGTAATATTTAGTTGTCGCACGTGTGCCCGTCGCATGGAACCTGATATCAAGAGTTTCCAAATGCCAAACTACGAACGGTTTGAAAGAACCGATCTTAAAGATCCTAGTGCTACGTTACTTATCGACGATACAACAGTGACTTTATATTGCGAAAAAAAACGCAATGAAAACAAAAAATGAATTTTTAAACAAATCTATCTGAATGTGGACTAAATACATAATCCTTGGGTAACAGTCAGGGGCGGATTAACCAATAGGCAGAATAGGCAACTGACCAGAGCCCCAATTGCCCGGCATCACGACTTTGCCTAGGGTTACGGTTAGAACATTAAGTCACTGTTCTCTCACCTTTATCGGGAATAAAGATTGTTTCCCAAAGTTTCCTGGACTCAAGACTGTCTTTTTCGTCAACTCACGGGCAACAGGTATCCTCGACGGCCACGAGAGAAGGATTTCCTCAGCATATATTCACCACAATCGACCAACAACTACAGCAGGCGCGGGAGGCCTACGAAACCTTCGTCGGAGACGAAGAAAGGGCCTTCCGAGCCGCAGTGGACTCCGCGAGGGAGGACCTCCGCCTCTTCGAAGCGAGAAGAGAAGGGCACCTGATATCAAGAGTTTTCAAATGCCAAACTACGAATGGTTTGAAAGAACCGATCTTAAAGATCCTAGTGCTACGTTGCTTATCGACGATACAACAGTGACTTTATATTGCGAACATGACGACCCAAAGGAAGTAATTGTTCCAATTGAAGCGAATTAGAGCATCAAACCGTATACGTCCATGATACATTTAATGCGCAAAAACTGTTTAAGTTTGAAAAACGAAGCGACGCAGAAGAAGTCGAGCGTAGGCTTAAGGTAAAGTTTAATATTTGAGCGTAGGCTTGAGGTAAAGTTTAATATTTGAGCGTAGGCGAACAGTCAAACGCAATGAAAATGGATGAAGCTGGATTTCAAATATATATAGGACAAACAGATATATATAGGAAAAACATGAAAACTTCTGTCACTCTTATTTTCACCGGCATTAGCACAGTTCCTACAGCATTCTCCTGAAATATGGAAATGGAGATGGAACTATTGTTAATTGCAATATTTTTGATGTTTGCAACTGCCGTCGTTGTATTGTTACGAATGTATTTGAAAGCCGCCCGTCGAATCAAAAAAACTGCTCGAAACTAAACAAACGTACCAGATTAGGCAACATGTACATCGTGATCATGCTTTCGATAAGACGATGGCTACATTTTTAACAATTAAGCTTAATGAATTGTCAATTTACACTTTGTTTGACAAGAACAAGCCAGACAAGACAGTTATTAATATTCAGTTACCTGATTGGGTAACGGAAACAGGATGCTGCGTTAACTTGCACGACCAGGGTAACGACAAAAAGTTAGAGTTGACGTTTTTGTAACATAAACACGCTCAAGAGGTAGCCCACACCTTCAGCCGATACTCATCCGGATTCCAAAGTAGAAGTACCCAACTGGACCAGCATTAGTTAATCAACCTTTTAGACAATTATTGGGAAGCCTTATGTATTTGGCTCAAGCTACACGTCTAGACATAGCATTTTCAGTAGCATATATTTCTCAATGGACTACTGAACCAAAACTATGTCATTGGCAAGCAGCCAAGAGGATCCTGAGATATCTGAAAGGAACTTCAAACTTAGCCTTGCATTATGAGCAAAATAGGAACCAAAAGGATTCGCCCAACTTTCAAGGATATGTAGATGCAAGTTGGAATGCTGCTACTCCAGATGCAAAATCTTATGCAGGGTACTTGACAATGTTCAATGGATCACCTGTTACTTGGAGTTCTAAGAAGCAAGGACTGATTGCCTTGTCCACGTGTGAAGCAAGAGTTTTTGGGCATAGTAGAAGGCATGAAAGAGTTAATGTGGATAAAGTCTTTATTGGATGAAACGAAGTTTGATGTGATTAAATACCCTATCAAGATATATTGTTACAAATTCCTCGAGGACGTTCGACGATCTACAATTACACGATCGTGAGATAGAACAACAGACGAAGACATAAGTTGTTCATCTTTTTCGTTAAAAGTGAAGAAAGAACTTAGAATTTCAATTGATCTGATCCAAAAAATCGTCAATGACGTTGCTGGACTGGACACAATAAATTTTTCTGTACTCCGGTAAATGAACTTCAGTAATTGACCAGGTAGTAAGGGATCCCTGGGATGATTTGCCGAACGGGAAGATGTTATTTGTACAAAACGTGGCACTGAATCAGCTCAAATGAAGTGAGTGAAATAGTGAAGTGCAAGAATTTATAATTTAATCTATTTTCAGAATAATCATTGCAACTAGAACGAATTCTGAGTCGCCGCAGTTTCACATTGTATTTTGTTGTCAGGTGTTAATATTATAATTTCATGTTATATAAAATGAATCAAATTTTGATTTACTGATGAAATTGATATAAGACAAACATTTGTTAATCGTAGAATACTATCTTATAAAAACAATTGGAATTTCAGAAATATCATCCAACTCTCTTGCAATACTTTTCAATGGCCACATGTTATTCTTATTTGGAGCTATATGGGCTGCCCACCTTATCCACCCAACAACCCATAGAGGAAACTGGGCTTTTTGTTTTCCTTAGAGGAGCTTAAGTTTCCTACTATCATGGACGCTCAGCCACATCTTTCCCCTTTGGCATCACCTGATGCCACTAACAATCCACCTTCTGCCTCCAAATTCTTCATCCTTTGTCCCAGAGGACCCCATTTCGCCAGATTCCGACGATGGGGAAGAGGAAAGATTAGATCCCGGGTGTTGCTTTTTGGCCACGCTTCCGTGAACAAGTGACGGACTATTTGGATCCGTGGACCAAGTCCTTCCTGGTTTGCAAAGAACGTCATGGATTGTCCATTGAAAAATTTTTCAATTAGTTGAAGCAATATCTCGGAATATTTTAACTAAACTAATCTAAAAGTTATTAGTGTTGTATTATAATAATGTAATTGCTATTCTAATTGAGATTAAGTAATAAAATGAAATGAAGGTGCCGTTTAACCCACCTTTCAAAAAAAAAGCTTAAGTACTCTAAGGAAGAAATAAAGGCTTTATTCTTCTCCTTTTTGCAAATTCCATAACCCACCTTAGACGGGCCTTTGCGAGCTTGAATATATCCCAAACCTTTTCGTTCAAATAACGTTAAAAAATGGTGGTAACTACACGTGACGTTCGGAATGGGGGTGAGGAGTAGGGGATTACAAAAATATTTTAAATAAATTATATCCCATTATATTTCACTAGAGATATAATATCAGTCAATAGACGAAATGCTAACGTCAGCAATTTAGGCCGCTACTGTAGCCTGTCAATCACCTTTCACGACCTAATCCCTTAACAAGTGGAATTTGAATTCATAAGGTGAATTCCACCCACTATAAAGGTGAGATATGATTTTTTTTTCTTATTCGCAGCATAATTGGGCTCGTAATAGAGACGAAAAGGTTCCTCGAGAAGAAGATGCCTTCTTGTTCGACCAAGCGAACCTACGTGATGGAAACTCTTCGTCACCACCAAAGGAAAAAATTGTTCGCGGAGCATAGGGGCGCATCGAGCTCGGAACGACGGAGGATCTGGCTCATAAGAGGATTAAACGGGAAGGCAACTGGCTACAACAACTTATAGAGTGGGTAAAGAACGCACACTGTTCGTTCATCGTCCGCTCCACGGAAGCTCAGACGCAAAGGCAAAGTGTTGTAAAAATTTCTATTCAAAATCAAGGTTTACTAATTTATCTCTTGACCGCATGAACTGCCAGCCCGAAGTTTTTCAGTGAAGATAGCCCGAAGTTGGATTGCCAAAGATTGCCGTCTCCAGTTTCCAGAAAGCAAAGGGAAGATGATTCATCATACGATGGAAATTACAACCCAAGCTGCGGCCCCTGCAGACCTACAATTTTAAAATGGATTGAAGATTATTCTGATAAAAATGCCTGATACATGCAAAACGAGCTATAGTATTAGTGACAGCTGTTACAAAAGTAAAATTAGCATATCTATCTTTCATTGATCCGAGACCACAAACCATTCGACAAATGGGTGAAGTATATTCAGCTCCTCGCCTTAAATAGTGGAAGCGACGCCAGTATTCGGCCGTCACTTTTACTAATTACAGCGCACCTACCACCTCCCACTACTATCAAAAGTACTATATGTCAAAGAAGGCATATTTTGATATTTTATTCCACCAAATGTACTGATGATAAAATTTGCAAGAACCTTCAACAAAGAAGCGCACGAGAATTGTGCGGGAATGGGATTTACTTGACAGCTCATCCAAGAAGGTTGGCGTTTTAAACCCAAGTAGCTGCCCACCTCATCCGCCCAAGTGTTTCAGAAAAAATTTCTACGCCTTGACAAGGAAAGAGAGGCAAAAGGAAACTATCTACAAACCGTTAAATCAAATCTTTAAGTATATGGGTGGCTGTAACAAATATAATTCCCCAAATTTTAAGGGTTAGGTGCATAAGGATGAGGTTAGGGGCCTAGAAGTTAAACGTGACGTTATATTCAATGCTAACCGTACAGGGAAGTTCAAGATGACATGCCCTAAATGAAAAATCATTTTTGTAATTAATGTGTAACATACTAAATAATACTGGACTTATGAATGAAGATGAGATGCTGCTACTTGGGCCACCAAATAAATTTCCATGTAATGGGAAAAAAGAAATGCCCAGATGCTTTCAATCACTAAAAATGTGTTCCAAGATTTCAATATTGATTAGGTATTTTCGTCTGCCATGTTTAGTAGACGTACTAACTGTAATTTTACATCTTCACACTTAAGCAGTAAATTATTAAAGAATACCACAACTGTATGATAGTTCAAGTCCAAGTGGAAAATCCAAAAGAATAGAGAAAATGTAAAAGAAGTTTAAAGTTTACGGGTACTTTTTCTATGGAGAAAATATAAATATAAATATAATATAAATATAAATATGAGCAATAGGCTACTTAAAATATTAGGTAATGAGACACACCTTTTAACCATGCGAATGCAGTTAATGGATCAAGAATCCAAAAAATTGAATTCAGAACAGTTTTAATCCCTGTTAGAACATACAGAAAAGGAACTGTAAGGGCTGAACAGACCATCTTTCCACCCTTTCAAAGGGTTAAAAACCTGATGGAGTCATTTCTGAAACAACTAAATAGACTTATAAAGGATAACCAATACTTATATGAATAGATTGACATACGTGACAACGATGGGACAACTCGAAAATACGAAGTCAAAACCAGCAAAAACCAGCAAAAACCAAACATGAACAAAATTATTAAAACTAATGCCTTACAGCTATCAAATCAGAGCCTCCATTTCTCTTCTCGTAGATAAAATAGCTAAAGATTTAAGTTTTATATTAATGAATTTTCTTTACAGTTTATAAGAAAACTGTATAGGAAAACATAATAATGATTTTTATTTTTAAAGAAATTCTAAAATACCGACGCATATGCATCCATTTCCTTCACCAGTTCGACGCTATTTCTAAAAAACAGACTCGAAATGCAAATGTTAAATATTGCAATGGCAGATGATGTAGAACAGGCCATCAAAAGCGACCGGTTGAAGGAACAGGCCGATCGCAGGGTAGCCGAGGTTTATAAAACAAAGATGATAAAAAAGGAGGGTAAATATATCATCCCTCAGCTACGCAAGAAAGCAGTTGCTGCTGCAACTTTTGTTTCTCCCTCCTCGACATCTGTTCTTACAGATAAAGAAGCGTATTATCAGCGACTTGAAATGGAGGCTGCGAAGTCTATGTTGGGCTCAGTCAACACTGCATATGCGGCCGCACCCGTTTGGATGACAGCCCGACGAGGCTTGACGCCTGGACTTCAACCGGCCTTTCCAGCTACACCGGAGCCACCAAAAACGATCATGTTGCCCCATAACACCGAGTGGATCCAAACAAGACAAGGTGAATGGTTTGCTGTTGATTCTAGAACTCGGCAGCAGGTATGCACTGGATGTGGTCAGGATAAGCACGAGACCTTCGGCCGGTGTCCGGGAAACGAGCCGCGTCCCGTACCAACAGCGTCAAAAGTACGGGACGAGAAGAATTAGATGTAAAGACGCCACGTGTTTCATGGAACACAGTCCCCTCTCAAACGAGTACAGCCTTTCGACAGTCTGTGCAAAAAGTATTAGCACAGGAAAAAGCTGATATTGATAACTTAGTTGGTTCTATCGATCGTACGGTCGGTGGTATCGATGATGCGGTGCAAAAACTCCAAACTCTTGAGATGAACGTTGGTATTTTTCAGAAGAGTGTTGACGAACGAGAGACAACAGTAGGAACAAACTCGGACTGGTCGTCAGAAGAAACAGAAGTCGAAGTTGATGAATCCACGATGGGTGTGAGCCAACCACTAATGGTGGAATCGACTTCGCAACAAAGCGACCTGGTTTCGGCAGAATTGCCAGAAAAGGCTGAAGAACAACCATCCTTAGATCCTGCGGAAGAAAAGTATTTGTTTCAATTGTTTACAAAAATTATGAAAGGGAAACGAGAACAACAAGAAATGAATCCGGCCTTGATTTTAACACACGATCAAGACCTAGAAAATACCAGTCGCAGACCAATTAGTAAAAAGAGTTTGCCAAGGGATGTACGACGTCGTGCTTTTTATGTGAATGCTCTAAAGTGGCGAAAAGCTGCTCCTGATCAGCCGTTGAAGAAGCCACGACCGGTACCGTCGGTAATCTCACCTGAAAAGAAAAGAAAACGTCCAATGACAGAATTAAACGAGAAACAAAAGAGTGTTGTATTGCAACAAACACCGATAGTGAAACAACAACAACAAGAGACAAAACCAGCTACTACGATTCCAGCACAGTTCTTGTTGGTGGATCCAGCAAAAGTTAAGACAACTGTACAAGACGTCTTTGAGGTCAAAGAAGTTGATAGACAAAGGCAAGATGCACCCTTCGTCAAGTTGGTATGGTCAAAAATAGAAGTAATAGCGTTAATTGACTCGGGCGCTCAAACGTGTTTTATGAGCGAACGGTTTTTCAAACAGTTGCAGGGATTAATGCAAATACAGTTAGTCCCTGTAAAAGAGAAAATTAATCTAGCTGATAAAACCGTCCGGAAATCACTTGGAGCCGTACCGATTGCTGTAACATGTATACGATTCCGGACGTCTATCCTCTTCCCGATATTGATAATATTTTCTCGTACATGGGTAAAGCAAAGTGGTTTTCGATAATTGATGGGCGAGAGGCATTCCATCAAATTCCAGTTCGGCCGGGTGACGAGAGATACTTAGCCTTCATCACTCATCGAGGTTTATACGAGTACCAGCGAATGCCGTTCGGCCCTATTAACGGCCCTGCAACATTGCAAACAAGAAAAGTCTTCTTGTTGTGTTTTTTTTTTTTCGACCGGCTTTTCCCCTGTGTGTCGTCATTAACACATGTTTGGCGTGTACGGTAATTATAAACGTAGTATCAAACAAAATAAATAGTGTGCCGGAGTTTTAATAAATGATACAGTCAATGTGTTTATTTAGCTATATGTCGGCCATTTTTAACGTAATACCGATATAAATGCAATCCATATCAATCCTTTGACTGTTATATCATCCACTCCGATACACTTTGTCAAGTCAAAATAAATATTTTTATTATCCCTTTTGTTTGTTTGCCGTATCGTTTCAGGTCGTTATTAAAGAAAAGTTAATTTTGATATGGCGGAGTGGCAGCCTACGAAACCGGGTTTTCAGGGAGGTGGTGACCGGGGAACTCCCCATCAAAGGCCACCGACCGCACTTTACAACGAGCGTTTTTCGCCTTTTGAAATATGTCCCATCTGTATGGGTTGGGGCACAGTGCAGCAACCGGACAAGACAATCGTTCGGTGTGCCATTTGTTGGGCGCGAGGTGAGGTTTCCCGGGAAAAGTTCGAGCATTGGATAGCATTGTTGTCGCGATGGAGAGCATTTCGACAGACATTCCGCGGCGTTTCTTTAGTCAATGCAACATTTCCGCCCGTGCAGAGATTAAAAGGCAGCCCGGATGCGGTTAGACGATTTATGAAACTGTGGTATAACAAGTATTCGAAAATGACGTTACAATGGATTGCCGAAGATAAACTGAATTGTGAACCTCGACCGTGGCCGGTCGTCCCTTATGAATATGCAGAATCGCAGCGTTTTGCAAGTATATCACCAGCCACAGAATCGACCGGCAATATTGGTACGGTCAATATTGCTGATATTCCTAATCAGGACATATGTGTAACGATGCCGTCATCCAGTACTGTTTCGGACGATCTAAAAGAATGCATATCAAATACCGATGAAGAAGCTCAACCGTCGCAAGATGTTACGGTTACACCGGAAAAAGTCAATGTCCAGGTTTCGATAAATACCCCCATGCTAACAACAAATAATGAAATAACCGCCATTCCACCGATTACCGAGAGAGAGTGTGAATTGTCAAACGTTCTACAACAAGAATCATCACTACAAAATGATGAAGAATCACGCATCGACTGTGTGGCTGGAGACGAAGAAAAGTTGTGTGAACGGGTAGACGTCAAACAACAACAAAACGAGACTGCAGAATCGGTTGATATCAAAAATATGTTGACTGTGACTGAATTAGAAGAGTCATTGCTACGTGATGTTTCCATGCCGATCGTAACATCAGTCGAGTCAACGGTTGATATTATTGAAACCCCTACTTTATTTTCCGGCATCCAAAATGAAAATATTTGTGATCGACATGATGTTACAATGGCCCAACCAGAAGATCACGATAGGACACAAGTGTCTGATTTAACTGAACATTCCACTGAATTTAGTAATACGTTACGAGATAAAGAAGAAGTAATCGGAAATAATTTAGTTCTACCCCCGCAATCCGTTAATGTTGAATTGAAGTTTCCGATAATGATTACTGACGGACAGATTCTTAACATGTTGGCCGTATTGAAGATGATGGACCGGTCTCTCTGTACCTCAAATGCAGGTTCAACCGAACTTGTCAATATGTCTAAGTTACCTGCTTTGTTTCCGACCGAACAGGCACCTGTTTCTTATGGGCAAGCTACTGCAGTTACGTCATCTATCGTGTCACCTATAATGGCCGTAACTCCGCCAAATACGTCGTCTGTCATACCAACTGTGACTCTCGCGCCTTCCTCAACGATGACGGATAACGTAGTCGATGTGTCATCGACAGTTCCGACCGTTAGTGCAAGGACGTCCGTACCGGTGGTGCCTCTTCCGGTGAACCGGGATGTCAATATAACGAATGTGCACACCGCTTCAGCGCCGATATTACACATAACCACCGTGCCTGTTTCATCGGCTTTGACTGTTGTGACGTCCAGTGCACCATTTCGACCTGTTCCAGCCCCGCGTTCAATATCTTCTCGTTCAATCAGTCCTTCCGTGGGTTCGCTTAGTCTCGGCCGTGGTTATGCGATGTCAGCACAACATTCTTCAGTAGATGATAAGAATTTAGGTGCAATTCCAAAAAAGCCCGCGTACCAACATCGTGTAAAAGAAGAAACGGGACCAGCTCCGGACGTGATTGGTGCATCTGTACCTGATATTGCGTTAGCTGCACCTCCCCTATGCTCTTGGCCGCCCGGTTATAGAGCTATCCATATCGCCACTGATGATACCGTACGTTTAATTCGTCGAGATGACGAACATCGTACGGGTCCAACTCGAATCCCTCCGACCGGTATTCCACCTGAAGCTATTGTTTCGGCTGAGCTACTTAATACATTCATCCGTGTACCACCACCGCCGGCCATTGAAACTCGCCGAGAATTCGTAAATCCATTTGTGACGGATTATATGGTGCGACAAGCTCTTTCTCTTCTCAGATGCGAACGAAAAGGAAGACAATTAGCAGATGATATCGATCAACCTTGCCATTTGAGAGGTTCGGTTGAACAAGTGCGCGAGTTATTGCCACCGGATCAATTTGCATTACTGGACGTTGGTGCGGGACACAAAG
>JAQGAS010001216.1:0-23353 GCA_034686365.1 Pachymerium ferrugineum | reverse complement strand
TATATATCTTTTTAATGAGTTAAATAACTATGATTCATACCTGCATTCAAAAGTTGTTTCCGACAGACAGTGATCTTAATCGATCAAGTCGACAGTTGCAACTCAACATTTCCTCTCCTTATCAGGAAGTTTCACTTTCTTTTTCCAACTCAGACATGGCTGCAACTTACATTTTTCTTGTTGTTTCATTGCTTTTAAACTCATCGCTCGCTATTTATCAGGAAACATTCCAAGTCACTTTCTCATTACCTGGTAGCCCTTACATCAAATTAGGGCATACAATAGCGGAACCATTGACGGAATTAACTTTGTGTTATTGGGTGAGGCCTCACAATAACACAGCGAACGCATCCATGACGGTTTTATCATATGCACTGCCTAAACGGGATGATGAAATTTTGAGTGGAATTGTAATTGGAGTTGGAGGTAATTTATCAACTTAATTAAACCTTGGATGAATACTGCTTGGAACGGTAGTATTTGTGCAATATTAAACTTTATTAATGGCTTAGTGTTTTGAGTGGAAACTCTCTGAATGATTGGATGAAACCAAAAGTATAAAATTTGTCAAAAGTAAAAATAATTAAATAAAAATAGAAAAAATTCAAACCTTATTTCTCTTATGTGCACCCTTTTGCAACTGCAACGCCGATTGATGGCATATCATCACTGATTAAATTAAATAGTTTTGGACGATCAATAAAGAGAACAAAAATATCTAATAAGTGGATATAAATGGATCTCAAAAATAAAATTTCATTAAAAAATAAAATAAGTAGAATAACCCTATGATAATATTAATTAATCGGATATATTTTTTACTTGCAGCTTTTTTCAATCGTCAAAACCGAAATAAATCCATTTACCCAACCTTGTCAAGGTCTGGTATTTACGTTGGTGTATGGAAGCACGTATGCGTGACTTGGTCATCACTGACGGGAACTACTCGAATTTTTATTGACGGGCGACAAACCAACGGCTTCTCTGGCATTGCACTTGGTAGTGTTGTTGAACCTGGTGGCAGCATAATTCTTGGCCAAGACCAGGATGTTTATGGCGGAAATTTTAAACCCAACAGCGGATTGCAAGGGGACATAAGCGAACTGCACATGTGGAATGTCGAACTATGTGATGAAAGTGAGATCTTCGTTTTTTAATTTATTACCTATAGTTTTTAAAATATTTTTTATCGTTTACCAACAGTTGAGAAAATATACAAATGTGAACTTGCTGTTGAAGGTAATGTCATCTCCTGGTCTAAAGCTCGAAAAATATTTTTTGGGGGAATCGAAATGTCCTCCACCCGTCTTCCATGCGGTCTCTGCAATTGAGGTCTACTGAAATTGCTATTCTGTATTCATTCTATATAGATAAAAATAAATAAAATGGTATTAGGTAACTAAATAGAGTCACTAAAAATACAAATCGTGCAACGAAGATCTTTGGAAGTCGCATTCTGTAAATGCCAAAAGTAATAAAACTTATACTCAATACTTGGTATAGTTCAGGAAATGTTTCTATTGGTGGTCAAAAGTTAATACACTCAATTCTTTTGATTTCCAAAATAAACATCAATTCTGATTATTTGCATTATTTTTATGAACATCAAAATAAAACCTCAAACAAACATATTCACACCATATAAACAATGTCCGAGTTTTTATACACAAACTTCTAAACTATTAGAAAAATATTTTTTACAAAAATTTTAAACCACTTTTTTCTCAAAATGAGAAATGTTTTTCTAACATTATAAGGCACTGACACCTTCAAACATTCTATATTTATACTTTTTAAATTTACCGTTCCGTTATTATTCTATAAAAATATTAATATAAAAAGTCACGCAATTCCATTACGATATGCGTTTTTCCAAGTCGACAATTGCAAAATATCAACATCGATATTGCTTGCAAAATATTTATTTTTGAAATAAATTTCCTGAAAATCATTTGCAATTTGCTTAAGATACGCCAGTTTTTATAGTAGCACATTTACGTAACTCTGTCATGTCCACAAAGCAACGAGGGTCATGTCACTAATTCTTGACCATTTTCTTGATTCGTAGTTTGATTCCCTGAACCTGTTGCGTCACCTTCTTCTTTTGCCTGGCGAAGTAACCTCGCACGCACAATCCTCAAGTGTCTCAGGATATATTCTTCATCAGGAGCAACCTTGTGTGCATTAGTAAGACATTCCTCTGCTTCTTTCAGTTCTCCTCTTTCCACGTAGACTACACATAAATTATGCATACCTTGTACGTTGTGCGGATCTAGTTCGAGAATTTTGCGATAGCACTGCAAGAGGAAAGAAAAACCAAAAGAAATTGGTTTTTACAAAATTTAACATCAAATATTTACAATATTTACATGTAAAGGAATACATAAGTAATTTTTTTTTCAAAAATAATATTTTGAATATTTTATATTATTTTTGAAAATTTAACTCGTTTGACGTGTGGTTTTGTAAGGTGAAAGACCTGCTGTTGTAGGATCACATGTCAAACAAAGCCTCATCTAATTATATTAGGTAACAAGTTCCTAAAGTTTAAGGAACGTTTTTGTTATCCCATAAAACTGGGCCAGATGCTTTATAATTTTACTTATTTTGTACTTGTTACCATTAAAATTTCTTATTGTATGTCCTTTTATTAGACATACCTTTTCTGCTGAATTAAGGTCCTTTATATTATTGATATAAATATCGCCTAATAAAATTAATCCTTTGATATGGTCAGGATGAAACTGGAAAGCAATTAATTCATCAAATTTCACCATACTTTAAGTATCACTTTCCCCACCTTAAGAAGATGGTTAAGAAAAGGAGCTGCCTCTAGCGGTCGGTGTGCGTCAGACAACAAAAGTGCCAAGTTGAAAAGAGCACTTCTGAAGTCTTGCTTGAGCTGAAATTAATTAACATCAATTGACGGTATTGTACATCCCCCTCCTATATTTTTTTTTTTTTACCTGAATAGACATTTTAAACCACTTTTCAGCGTTGATATAATCTTTATCATCCATTGCCAACATTCCTAAGTTGAAGTAGATTCTTTCATTCTGCTGGTCTTTTTTCATTAATTTGATCAACCTACCATAAACATTGAAAACTTGTTAATTAATAAACAGCATGTGTCAAAAAAGTTTTCATTTTTTAAAACAATTCACACAATTCTTAAAAAATAAAAAACTTTTTCTTTAGAAAATGGTAAAATTGAAGGATGGGAAAAGGCAGGGTATTCAGTAATATTCAAGAGAGCATGAAATTCCAGTGGGTATTGATTTTTTTTTGATGCATCTGTTAAGGAATCTCCAATGTCTATCAAAGTCTTGAGCTCTACTTGTGATTCAGCATTTTAATGAAGTCAAAAAACTGCAGGTTGTGGGCGTGCAGGAGAGCAATTTTCTTGCTGCATCCTCCATTTTTAACCCCTCATTCTTGGTCCATTTTATCACAGTCTTCTGGATCATTACCTTTCGTAAGCCACTTTGCGTAGTTGTGGGTTTCCGCTCTCTTGGATCAAAATGGCTGAATTCATCAAGGCTTGCTGTCAGAAGAAAAATCAGCAAATCAGATAATCAACTTTTGTACATTTAATTACGAATTGGAACAAACAAAATAAAAAACTAAGATTTACTTCATGCTCTGGATCCAGTTCCAATGCCTTGTCCAAATACGCCAAAGCCTCAAGAGTTTTTCCTTGTTCCAAAAACACAACTCCCAACTGCAAAATAAACAAACAATTAATATTATTATTAAATTTAAACCCTTATTTTTATCACACATTCCTACATCAATCCTCCATCAATAAAATCCATCATCTCTTCCAATTAGTAGAATCATAACACCAGTTTATATCCTGTCATCAATTTTTTTTAACACTACACATCACTGTCCATACAAATTTCGATCTTACAGGGAACCCAATATATTTCCCATAACTTTTTTTGACTTACTCATAAAAAATAACCCACAAAAAAAAAATATAGAAAGCAAACTTACATTGTAATAAATATCTGGATTACTATTGTCGTACTGAAGAGCTTTTTCATAAACTTCTTGGGCTTCCTTAGTCCTACAGAAGAAAAGAATGAAAAAAAAAAGACATTTTCAAAAGGAATGCAATCTAATAGAGATTTATGCATCCTTTCCTGATGGGCAATCCATCAAAATTTAGAGCTATGCTGCAGGCTGAGCAAAAGAAAAGCCTAACTCGTTGTGTTTTCTTCTACCTTTTTTTTTTATACTAAAATATGTTCTCTTCGTGCCAACTATGGCAATGTTTGGTTGATGGCTCATTCAACCCCTGTCTACATATCACATTTGCCATTAATCACTGTCCCTTGTCAATACCCTCACTACTGTACGCGTCACCTGGTGCCACATGATTGAGTGTTTGTCACAGTACATAAGACACAAGCAAATATGTGTTTGAGGCAACCAACTGGAAAACGGTAATTGCCCGAGATAAAAGAAGATAATTCAACAATATGTAAATGTTTTAATTTCCCATACACTACCTGTCATATGTTTGATATGAGATTTGGATTGCCTCCTTATTTGCTAACCCCCAATAGGATGATTAATAGTTTAATTTTGGTAATATTATCATTGAACTGCAAAAGCCGGGCACCATATGCTTTTTTGTGTGTAAGCTGAGTATTAAATGACACAGGTGCAGTAGTAGCCACGTATGGCACCATTACACATCATTACACTAATCAGTTGATGCAAATTAAATCAATTGATGTTTCACAAAATGTAGTTTTGGAGTTTCTAAATTTGTTCAATTGTATTTTTATAAGTTTAAAGAGTAAAAAATTGCTATAAATGTGAATGGAATTTAATAGTATTTTGATTCTGTCTAAACTTTTTATAACCATCCATTTCTGTACCTTTCTTTTAAAAGAAAAAAAAAACAGAATAATGACAGTTGTTTCTTTACTGTAGCTGAAAGTTAATGGCAAAGTAATTTTGATTTAAAAAAGAATTGAAAATGCATGAAGCTATTGCTCTTGAATATTGCATTTTTCAATCCAAATTTTCATATTAAGGCAATATTATCCAAATTGAGAAAGGAAATGAACACTCCTATTACTTTGTGAGATTGAAACTTTTAAAACAAAAAGTTAATTGAAGATTTTTCATTAATTATTTGATTTGGAGAAATTTTTAAAGAAAGAAACTTCAATTTACCTGTTTAATTTAATGAGAACGTCCCCTCTGTTGATATATGCTTGAGTGTAATCAGCTCTCATACTGATTGCTTGTCTATACAACTGAAATAAAAAGATGGAATTCATTTAAGAAAGTTGTAAAATGCTTTTTATTTTAATGATTCAAAGCGTGGAGATAATTTGCGGTGTCACTTTCACGTCACATTAAATTCGGTCGGATCGAGGGCTTACATTAGGAATTTACTAGCTTCAAATCAAATCCCATCTGCCATCTTCAATTGCAAAACACTACTCATATGACTTCATTCAAATTCCATCTCGAAAACTCATTCAAATCAAACAAAGGGTAAATGATGAATAGGTAAGTGAAAAAAAAAACTCACTGAATCTGCTTCTTCAAGTCGACTCTCGTTTTTGGCTATAAGATTTGCTAAGTTGAGAAACACGTTCAGGTGACTTGGAGCGATTCTTGTCTGGTAGGGTTCTCCAGGCCGGGGCTTTGGTAGCAAGTCTTTAGCCTAAGGATAACAAACTTGCACGTTCATCACTTTTCTTTTCTCCCATTACACTCCTCTTCACTTAAGGATCTCTCACGAGTCGATGGGTGAATAGGAGAAAAGGGGAGGGGAATAAAAAAAATGGAAAGAGAAAGTTGAGACACATGTCTACTTCACCTGCTTACTTATCGGGTTCTATATTTTTTTTTTAGGTAGCGTAGGCTGAGTAAAAACATCTTTTGCTGAAATTTTTTATTTTGGAATTTAATGTTTTGCAATGTTTGCTAACGTAAGTTCCGACTGTAGTTGTATTTAGCAATTTTGAAAAATGCTACAGAAATTAAAACAAAATTTTCTTCTGCATATTTTTTTACTTATAAAACTGACTAGATAATTTTTAGTAAAGTAAAAATAACAAAATTATCCATCAGTATAATACATTTAAAAAAATTGTTGCTCCATTACCCAACAAAAGCCAGAAATAACATGTGTTTTTCACTGAATCAGAAATTTTACTATTCTGTAGTAAAATCTCTTATTCATCTCTAATTTAACCACTTTTAGAAACACTACAATTCACTAAATATATTAACGAATTATAAATACGTGCAATATACCTTCATATATGCATCTTCAGCCTGCTTGAACCTTCTTAAATTGTTGAATGTTCTTCCTACATTGATATGAGCTCCAATATCATCCGGTTGAACTCTATTTAACAGTAAATAAAATAACACTTCACGCCCAATAATTCATTCAGGTTTATATCTTACATCACAGCCTTGCGAAAATACTCCAACGCTTCGATGAATTTTCCTTGACTCTCCAAAGCATGACCAACGTTATTAAATAACTTGGCATTACGTTGGTTCACACGTAAACCTGCCATGAAGATAGTGTATTCTGATTCCCTGAGTCATGTAAAATAATTGAAAAAAAATAAGCAATGTTTACAAATATTACGGTTTATTATTTTTTTACCAATCAAAATTTCTTATCACAGTCTTAGTGGCATGGAGTAATAACAAAACGGCCAAACTCACTGAAGCAATCTTCTTGTAATTACTGCTGAGAATAAAAACAGGAAGTTGAGATTAAATTTAAAATTAGTTCATAGATGGCGCTGTATCTATACTACAACAACAGTTAAGAGTATTTTTAGTACCAAAATAATAATTTAACACTGAATTATAAAATTTAAAAGTAATTAAATATTATCATTACTTTGATCATTTTTCTAATGCGGTTGAACTATTAGAAAATGTAATATAATAATCATTAGCGCATAGGGTACAATTTTTAGAAACAATTAATTACTTATAACATAAATGGCTAATTTAAATTTTTAATTAAATTCAGCACCAACTTATTACACCACTTTACCTTCTTTCTTGAAGACAGCACAAACCATGTGCAACCAACATGCAAAATCCCATACTAGGAGCATAAAGGATTCTTTCAGCCACCACAAATCCGACCGGAAAAAATAAATTGGATGCGGGCAAATATGGGAAAATCATTAGAGATAAACACTGAAAAAAAAATAAAAGATAAAACTATATTTCAACTTAAATTTATAAAAGGTTAAAATTTATAACAAAAAATTCCACAATAAAAAAGAGAAGTTTCATCAAGAAGTGAAGAAAACTTGTGATTTGGTTCCACACTTGACCCTTTCTCCCTCCTCATGGAGGGTGCACGAGTGAGTGGACAGGGGTCAAGAGATCCACCAGTCGGCCATCAATAAATGAACGCTCGCCAATTTTCGCTAGCTACCAGTCTGTCTTCATTTGGCGTATCAGCCAAACACGGAATTCACTCGAGTCGTGCCACCGCGCCCCTCCTCATCCAAACCATCGCCACTTCATGGCATTAACGGTGATTGGACATTTTATCCAATTGTCCAAATCAAGTTTAATAGGCAGTTGACTCATTCTAACAAACTCACCACGACTCATAGAATAGATCAAAGTGCAACACTAACACTGTAGCAATCAAATTTGTTTCATACCATTTAAAATTAATAGCCGAACTGTGATACAAAAGAAAAAGACAATCCCGTAGTCATTGAAATGAATACTATCAATTGAGAATTTAATTTACTAAAAGACTTTTTTAAAAAACATTTGTTTCTTCAAAAGAAATAAAATTCTTGATTAAGTTTAAATATTTTATTAAAGTTTCGAAGAGGAAAATTATTGGATCGATATGTGAAGTTGACGAGAATAGTGCATATATTTTGCTGCCAGTTTTGTCGTCCCCGGACTCCTAATCTAAGCCTGATCTAATATTGCGAGCATCAAATTGGATCAAAGAGAGAGAGTGAGTGAGTGGAGAAGTATTGACAGTTGACTTTGGTGCGGATCAATCATTATTGATTTTGGGATTGCCAATCCTCTTGGGAACCATAGGGAACACAAGGGTGCGTGAACTTCTTAGCTACCCCACAATCCCATCTTAACAGTTTCCATGGAGAGTGGAACTACTGCAGACTTGTGATAAATAAAATTCTTAAGCCTTAAATTCTTTGCACATGTTTTCTCACTAGGAGGTCTTAAGATGTTATTCCTTAAACTCCGAAAGTTTGGGCAGTGACATTTTGTATATTGTTAATAACTTAATAATTGTATGTGTGTATTTATCAGAATTCAGAAACAGAATCATCATAACCGTATGGTGGTAGTCTAAGATTTAACGGAATCTACCACAAGGTGGCGTTCATTTTTTTTTTAAAGTTTTGATTTATACATGAGGTCTTGTTTTGTCACAAATGGCCTCAGCTGCTTGCAACTGCTCACTTTGTCAAGTTTTTTGTTGGATTATAAATATTTAAAAGGAAAATATTATCTTTAATATTTAAGTTGTAAATATTATTATTAGGCTACTTCTTTTGAAATTTTCAGAATGAGCCTATAAACAAGGAAGGAACGCGTTGAATGCGTAAGTGTGCGAGTCACTTAAAGGACGCACATAATCCATCGTAGAGGTTACACCATAGAAACTAAATTGAAGCATCAAGTTGACAGCACAAATTTGAATTTTCTCCCCCATTTTATTCCCGCTTCAAGCATCCGGGTATTGTTCCTCGAACAATAACTCGACTGCTATTCTATTGCCATCTCTCTGGCTTTATATATACTTACGATGATGACCACTCGGGCATGTCTCATGGGTGCCGTCAGAGCGAAATGTCCGAGCTTGACCAACGACAGATAAAAGGCTGAAATGGCCAAGAGTCGTGGATCCCAAAAGTTGTCCACCAGAGGGATTGTTCCCATAGTCCAATCACAGCAAAGATCACATGGGAAGCACAGCAACCAAGCGTTTAAAACGCACAAGTAGTTGTATGTTAATTGGCGCACTGGTGTTGGTGCAACCGACGCTGGGTTGTCGAATCTTAAAAAAAAAAATGAAAAAATTAGAAATTACAGTATGTTAAACAGATTTTTTTGTAAGAAACTTTGTTCTTAAGTTGCAGTTCATTCGTGTGACAAATTGCGGGAACTTCCTAATGCCGTTCATATTTGATTTTTAATGTAGAAAAACTCAATTAAAATATTAACACATAACCGAATCATTCATAAACTAAGAAACTTGCACTATTTCTTTAAGCTTTATTTTATTATTATTCTTTTCTTTCTTTTTTGAGTGACATGTTTATACCCAAGGAAACCTAGTTGTAGCGCCATTTATTTAAACTATTTCCGCTACTGAATGGCTTCCTGTCAAGAACTGGAAATGAAGTGCAAATTGCTCTGCATTGCTCAGAGAATAAAAGCAAAGAAAATCTGATCTATTAATCAGTTAAATAACATCAATTAAAGAGGATATGCTCTATCTAAAAAGGATTAAAATCGAAAAAACTCAGAAACTAAATTTTATCTACGAGTGAGAACGTTTCTATTAGCTAGGGTCTTCTAATTCACCGATAACATCATTGCAACTTCTGGTCTCACGACGCGAACGTGCATACAAATTCTCATCGGTTCAACTTAACTTTCTAAGCCATTATGTCAACCACGTTAAGTAGTTAATTTTTCGTGTGACTGCACGTAAAAGTGAGTTGCAACTCTTTGGTTAAAGTTGTCAAATAAGTGAAATTAAAACCATTATTTTTGCACTTAAGAATTGCTTCTTATTTACTAGTGAGTTTGTAATTAGTAGTAAATAGAAATGAAATGATTCAGGAGAATAGTAGTTAGAGATTGCGGATAAGTTCAACGTTTTTCAAGTTTCCATACGAACCACATGAAATGATACAAGGTTCAAGATAATTTTATCTACCATTTCTTATCGGCATGTCAACAGTACTTAAATGGGCTTCAACTGAAGCTGGAGGGCAGGAATGATACTACAAGAATTTCTATTAAAAAAATGAAAGTTGGACAATTTTACTGTAATAAATTTTTAAAAGAAAGAATGTTGATTAATAATAGTGAAGTTGGACAGAATCAAATTTGTAGCCATTTGCAAAATCATAAGAAGTCACTCTATATTGGCAGTTCTTTTTTGGTAATACCAAATAAGAACATTTGGTTCTATATCGTTACATAGCAATTTATTGATTCCAGTCCACAATTAAAAATAGAATTTTTTTTCACTTGCGTTACAATTTTGTTTAAAGCGTCTTTGTAAAACGACAAAATGTTCCAATAATTATCAAATTTAAAGTGGAATATTTTTATTTCATTACTGTGTTCTATTGTAACTATACAACGATCTCTTTTCACAGTGGTTGCACAATGATAACGACTTAAAACCTGTTTTAACAGGAGCAATTAAATTGTCAATCCGCATAACCATTTAACCATTTAACTCCAGCTAAGATATAACGACTGATGACACCCCTACACTTAAAAAAATCCTTACTTAAGGAAGTAATTTATTTTATGAACCGATTTTTCTTTAAAATCACTTTTTATTAGAAGAAAAAAAATTGCCTAGATTCACACAAAACCCAACTAAATTCTCTATCCAAATTACTTTCAGAACAAAAAAAAAAAAAAAAAACTGAGATTGCAAAACTCAAGAATCAAATGATTTTTCAGCACAAATTTGTGACAATCTGATGAGAAATGCAAATCAGAACAAAATCACTTTTTGTTTTTAAAAAAAAAAAGTCATTTTTTCTCTCAATCATCTTTGCTTAAAACAACACATTCACCCAGTTTTCTACCTAATTTTAATTACAAATTAAATTAAAAAAAGAGAAAAAAGATAACATAAAAAATTACCTTGTGAAAACAGGTAACTGAGCTCCCATAATATGAAGTCGTGCCAAAACCAGTAGAAGCATGATGGCCACAAGGAAAGCCAAGCGAACACCCATCTCGCGGACCCATGGTGCTAAGCTCGCTTTCACGTACAGAGAACTGTTCTTGGCTGGATTGAGAACGTCCTGAAGGCGCATCTGCGTTGCAAGGAACCATGCATTAATTAATGACCAATTAGAGATAATTAGACTCAAGCCCTCTTTCCCTTGACCAATTTCAATTGTGGCTGCATGGCCTTATCACCCGACTCTATCTTCCTGCCAAACCCCCTCCTCCTACCTTCTTCGATCCCTCGTCCCACCTCGTTTCCACTTTTGCCTGCCTCACTTAATGTAATAAAGTCCAAAGGCCAAATTGTGAATTTAATAACGAATAATGAAGTCAACTTGCATGCAAGAAGCAACGCGCACAAAATGGTTCTTACAAATTCATATAGGTGAAAAGAATTGTGATAAAGAAAAGCTGGAAAAAAAGTTTGGGCTGTTTAAAGTGGTAGTTTAAGGTAAATTAATGCTGTTCAATAGTATCAGCAGTGACATCTAGTACCCAAAACTGACACTTTTAAAGAGTCAAGAGAGAAATAACACATTAAAGGGACAATCAACCTGTCTAAATCAAATGAAAACTTTATCTTATTATCGATGAAATAAAAATTTTTTCATATAGAATACATTTTGTCAAAACGATTGATTGCCCCTTTAATTAATTTACGCAACTGATTAGTTTCTCCTTGTTTCATAAAAGTTATTTTGGAAATGCCATAAATTGATCTTTTGTATTGCATTGCAATTGATTTCTTTATTCCCAATTACTCAACATAAAACTGTTTAATGCTTTTCCTCTCATCTTTCCCTTGTAACGTGCCTCCTTTGGCAACGATATTAGAGACCGTAATAGATCAATTAGATGAGATAGGAAAAACTTTGAAAAACAAAGAAATGCTGCAAGGCAATTATGAGCGTAGAGGAAGAGAACGCCATAAGGCCACACTACCACCACCACAACCCTCAACAAACCATCTAAGCCCAGAGCAATACACTGAAATGCTTCAAAGCAAGTAATTGCAACTGGCCAAATCACTAGAAGAAAGCTTCTACTGGTCAACAGTTGAAATAACCCGTACTAACTACAACTCAAAATGGGAAAACAATTCTTCTGGTATTTGGTGCAATCAACATACACAACAATAGCGAATTTGCACATTTTTATTGCACAGCTGTAATAGTAACTTCAAAGAGAGAAAAGCAAATAAAAACTATTTTCTTTGCTCAATCATTTTGTTTTTTTTTTTTACATTAAAACATGTGCCAGAAAAATGTGCGAATTCACTATCTTTTATTTTTTACATTAAAAAAATGTACTAGAAGAAAAGCAAAAAAAAAAATTAACAAGTCCCATAAAATTTATACTTACTCTCTGAGCAATAAATACTTCATAAACACAACACACGCCGAAAACTGTAACCCCCTGTTCTTTACACAACATTGCAACAGTAGCAAAAAAGGCGGTCAGCAACAATGGATTCCAGTCTGAAAAAAAGGAAAAAAAAAAGAACTTAAGAATTATTATTGTTTGCTTGTACTGACAAATATTAATAGATGTTATTAACTAGCAAATTTATCACTGTTGCATGCATTATCTACCAACATGTCACCGAACATGCAACAACAATTAGGTCTTAAGTTATGGCCTCTTCGTGCACGTGGCTATCACATTGTACCACTTGCACAAACATAGACACGCAACATCATTTGCATAAATACTGAGATGGGTATTAATTACAGTTTAAACAGAACAAAAAAATAACAACACAACTTTGGATTCCGTAAATAAATTTAAAGTTAGTATATAAATTTCGCTTAAGTTTTAAGGGGCATTAAAAGAGAGTAATCTTAGATTTTCATCTACTTGAAGAATATCAAAACCACGTCCTGTGATAAAGTGTTTTTGTCCTTCGCTCGCAGCTTCACAATTATGAACGGACGTTATAATTAACTGCCTTTCCTAATACACATTAATCTGCCACGTACACCACCGAAGCTTTCCATATGAGACAACGGGACAGTGATACACAGTCAAATGCCATGTGGCCACTCATTTATGCAATTTAACTTTATTAATGTGTTGTATATGAGCCAGGTTGCAATCCAAATAATGAGTCTAAGTGGGGGGGGGTCTGGTTTTATATTTAACTATTTAAATATTGTACTTATTAGTGTGAGTAAACTAAGATCTAAAATGACAACCAAATTTTTTCTAACTCAAAAATTATATATAAATAATACCAATAAAATTATATTTTTCAATTATAAATTCAAATGATTGATCAAGTTTTGGCGACATGTCTGATTCAGCAATTCTAAATTAGTATCAAATTGCTGCGTCTCGACAAACAAGATTCTTTTGTCTTGAAAATAACGATTTTTTCTTTTTGTCACCGGTTTGTTTTTGAGTTCAATAGCGTGAAGATTTTTTCTCTTTCCTTCCCAAGTGGTAGATTGTACCTCAAGGACAAGAAGGCTTTTTATAAAATACACAGCTCCTAACAAGAAAAGTGTTGTTAAGTGAGAGGATTTTAAGGTATAAAAAGAAACGTACAAAGACTTTTTTACTCTTACGACGCTTGATTTGTAGAAAAAAATCCATTAGAAAAACCTTTAATTAATTTCTATTAGGAATAAGAGATTAAGTGAAAGAGGGAATGGTAAAGAATAAATTAAGAAACCAATGTAACAAGCACAACTTAGAAAATGAATTTTATCCAATTTATATTAACTCGCACAAACTCTCAATTCAACCAATTTGTAAAATTGTTGCAAAAACAGTATTAACCCTGTTAACAAATTTTCTTTACTTGCAAATGGCATCTGCAAGGCAAACTAACATCAATTTGAAATGAAATTTCAATCACATTCAACTCATCACCATCTTCTGTACAGATACTTTAAGGTATTTAAACTTAACTAATTACAATAAACTCATGGCAGTGCATCAATTAATAACCGCATTATCGTCTACTATTAATATGCTAATCGCATCAAATTCTGGCAATTTTGCTAGACAAGTGGAAGACTTTCCTGTCATAATCGCAACTTTTGTCCTTTATGAAAGTAGACAATCATTATTTTCTCCCAAGAAGTTCATTCTCTTTGTGATGCATACCGCGTCATCCCAGGTTGTGTGCTTGTTTCCTGGTTTGGGCTGAATGGGGGGGAAATAGGAGATGAGGGCACGGGTCTCTATGTGCATGGAAAAGCAAGCAAGAAGAGAGAAAAAGAAAGGCAAGTCACCTGAATCTAGAAGAAGCAAACTTAACTCAACTGTGAATAAATGCTTTCCACTTTGCTAAACTTGGCTCGGAATTCGAGAAAAGGGAAATGAAAGGGAAAGTTAAAAAGAAAGAAAAAAAAAACTTAGATGGTACATTACGCAATTCACCTCATTTATAAATGCACATTTTGTGGTACAACAATAGTGATTTAGAAAAATGTATGATTGAACATCACCAAACGGTGGATGATTAATTGTTAATTAAATACTCTCACGTCTGGGGTTTTGAAATGGCAAATTTTTCCTTGCACTGACCTGTTTCTTTTCTTAATCCAGTACATCGAATGTAACAAGTCAACGAGATGATAAAAAAAAGAGAAGACAAGATTTCAGCTCTGCCAACAACTCCAGTTACCTGCCAAAGAAAAAGGAAATAAACAGTTTAAACATTTAGAATCAATCAAAGCCAAAAAAATTGAATGAAAAAAAACAAAAAGAAAAAAGTAATTGGCAACATTTCCCTTTGAATAACAATGAGTTTTATGTTTAGTAATGTTCTGGTGACTTTGTCGTCGTGCGCATGATCAAATTTTCACTCGCGCTGCTTACATTATTCAATTTATGCTGCGATGACATCGGATGGGATAGGAAGAGAGAAAAAGAAAATCTAGTTAGCCAGCAGCTTCACTGCTTCGCTCACATGCCAACAACAAGACGGTGGGTCAAGTAAAGGACCATTCATTATTCATTGCAGGAGGAATATATTTTTCAGATAGGCACTTTTTTTTGCAAGTTCGGTGTGTTTTCTTGTAGAGTTCTTTTGCTGAGAACCACTCAAATTAATCAAATATTCTGTTAGCTTACAATCTCCTTTAGAAAGTAACCTTAATAATTTGCAACTAATCAATAAAGAAGAATGCATGACTCGGATGTGTTTAGAAAATTTTCATTCAATTTTTATTTTACCAATCTAAGTTTGAATAACTCTTGTTTATGATTCAGTTACACAACTCAAATCGTTATATTCCTCTACGATAAGATAGTAAAACAAACCTAAAATACGTGACAACTAAACAAAGTGGGATAAAATATCTCCATGGTATATCCGTTGGAAATACTAAAAAAACTATTTTCAAGTTTTTTGCGTTAATTCTAAATTTTGAATTTACGTTTCTAGAAGATTCACTAATGTCTTGTAGGGGCCATTCATAAATGATGTCACGCAGAAAGGGGGGGGGAGGGGGTTGAAAATGTCTGTGACGGAAGTGTGACAGGTGGGGGGGAGGGGATAGTCAAAGTGTGACATCACACATCACATGACACGTGTTTGATGGCCAACTGTTTGAAAAAAATGTCATCAATTGTTTACCAATTATTGATATTGAAAAACAATTCTGTATTCCTTTAAACCAATAACATTGGATTGAAAAAAAAAATGTGACAGATTTAGGGGAGGGGGGGTGGTTAGATTTTGTGACATTAATGTGACAAAGGGGGGGGAGGGGGTCCAAAAATCCTGAATTTTGCGTGACATCATTTATGAATGGCCCCTGTACTTGGAGCACTTCATTAAGTCATTTATGACAACCCACATAAAAATAAATTCAAAAATGTTAAAATGTAACCACTAGAAATATATGACACCAATAACTGCTCAGATACAGTTAATCGTAACAAAACCTTAGACCTCCGTTTTCTTAAAACAAAAGCCCATACACACTAAAATAGCATTTATTAATTTTATGGCTGATATAAAAAAGTTTATAACTTCTAGAAACTACACTCTAAAAAGGGGCTAAAGAGCAGCTAAACATTTTACGCTCCACCAGGTTGCTTATTTTAACCTTCTCATTAAAAAAAAAAAAAAAAAATGAAGAATTAACCAGCTCCTAACTTTATTTCACTCCCAGGATGATTTAAATGACAACATAAAAGCAGATTTACATTAACACCCTTTTTCGTCCGTATAAACTTAATCAAATTGACAGACTGTAAATTAAACTTCCTCATCTCAACAAACATTCTGAAGCTTTCAACTTGATGCAAGTCAAAGCACAACAATAAATAATCAAATAACCACATTTCTGCACATATTTTACTATTAAGTTAAAGCACTTTAAAAACGCTGAACTAATAAAATATTCTCTTTTAAAGTTAATAACATTTCCCCCATCTTTCATTATTGGATTGAAAACGGCGGGTGTTGATGAAGCGATCAGTAATACGCTATCTTTTAACACCCAGATCAATAAGAGCACGGGTGATATTATCATGCTGCAATTAGTAAGGCAGAAACATGAAGCCGTTAACGGTTTTCAGATATATGACACACCACAAACTTGTTGTGATAAAAGAGACTTGTTTTCAAATGTTCCTTTCCTCTCCTAGGCAACTATCTCCCAGTCAACACAAGTGTGATTAACATTAGACTTCATTTGGTGCTTGGGTTAGGCCTATTTTCCTCTCTCAGCCAACAACATCTGATAATCTTAATTTGGATCAAGAGCCCAGGGATCCATTCCAAGAGTTCCTTTTCCTAGGAGAGTTCAGTCTCCAATTCCATGAGTTCAACAAGAAAGAAAAGTTGTTTCAAACTGTCACAAACCTAAAAATGGGGGAGTCAATAAAATTGGAATGAGGCCAGCAGAATATTCACTTTGATCACAAATATTAATGGGTGTGGATGTGACTGGCTTGAAAGTAACCACACGAGCAAAACTAGTGGGGGCTGGGCTTGCGAATGAAAAATTTGCATTCAACTAGATAACGGATGAAGTTGCCAGAAGCAGGACTAGAATGGTAGTGACTAAGTTGAGCAAGAAAATAACATTAAATTTCTAACGAAAATTGATTTTCAATTTAAATTTAAAACGAATTTCTCCTGCAAAAAAATTTAATGGAATAGTCAGTTCAATTAAATTGGAATATTTTTCATCACTCAATAACACTGCAATTAGGCATTGCAAAGTACACTAAACAGAATAATAAACGAGTTGTACAACTCATTATATTGTATGATTGGAGTTGTCATCAACTCTAAAATTCACTTAATTTTGTTTTTGTGGGCAGCAAATTGCAAGTAGATGGTGTGCGTCAAAGTTGTGATATTTACTGACTACTAATGAACGCAATGAGGTTAACATTTAAATTGACTGTGTATTTAAATAGAGGTTTATCAAGCTACTTAATTAATTTTTTTCCCTCAAGCTTCAAATTCTTCTTAAGACTTGATCCCTTCACTTTTTTTTTTTCCTTCAAAACTCCAAGTAACTCTTTCCCAAGACGTTAATTAGAAAAATTTCCCAAACTTGACACGTGATGTTATCATATTAGTGGCTATAAGTCCTTTGCATTTTCACTTGCTACATGGATTAGTGGAATTTGGGAGATTACCACGGTTCTTGTCACATGTTTCTCACGAGTATTAAGCGTTTTTCCTCTCAAATCTCCTCTTATTCCCCGTGACATTTGCCACATTAAGCTCACGAGTGGTCACTACAAGTAAATTTTTTCTTTTTATCACGAGGGAACTAAATCTATAGTGGGATCACACCAGCTGCTCTCTTAAAAAAAAGTGAAAAAATAAATATATTTTTTTTCTTTTCTCTCTCTCTCATTTTCTTGACACTTTGAAAAATTACTTTACGTTAATGCAACGTCATTCCGGTGTGGGAATTTTTTTTTATCGCATTACACGTACAATAAATTTATCACAGCAACAATTCATCAGAGTTTGTACAAAAAAATTTTGTGAAATAATTTAGAAAAAGCGTACTAATGCATGTAAATTACCAGAGGATTTTTCTAGTCACCTCCGGGGGGAGGGGGGATATTGATCAATTGGAATTTTATTAAAATCGATAATGTTAAGTCTAAATTACGACGTGACGTCTTAATTGCAAAATTTGTTTTTGTTTACGTGTGAGAAAAATAAAAAGTTTGCAAGTACTACAAATTGAAAAGCAATTGCCCGCCTGAAAGTTGGCTGCGGTTTAAGACTTTAATTAAATATAAATAACACGATTTTTTGCGATGCGATATTTTACGAAATGCGACATTTTTGATTAGGAAATTTGTAATTTGTTGATTAATTTAATTTTAAATTGAAAATTTTTCAAACTGTTTATCAGAAAGTTATATTTCATAAAAAATTTTGTTATATAATTATACATATATATCAAAAATGTAATTGTCATTTTTTTTTTTAAAATAACTTCATCCAAGTGAGCATCAGACAGACAGATCAGAATGAGAGCCATTCCGGATGTCTCTGGCATTCCTCACCGCGTAGAGAGACCAACACAGGACAACGAGACAGTTTTAATTTCCTGTTTGTGTCATGGTCTGGCGCATGCGCGCCTCTCTTGTCAAGGACCCTTGGCTTTAGTGTTACATCAAGAGTGTAAAATCAAATTTCCCAATGGCACCCACCAAAATATCAAAACGTCACTCCTCATCTCCTGCCATTTGATTGCCTTTTATAAATCACCCATTAATGTTCAAACGTCAGGCTTTCTACTACTACGTACTCTCTGCCTCTAGTGGCCAATTGAGCTACACTGATCACGCATCAAAAGTCCATTCGTGACATTTCAGTGGCAATGTCGCGCATAATTGCACTGGTCATTATCAGCGTGACCAAACTTTGTTAATAACCTCGCGGCTTGCCATGAATGATGGATATTGGTCAAGTACCATCAACTAAATTAATGAACCAAAGTGTTGATTGATATCAATCGTTTCTCGCCTTTTCTGTAAATAACTTTTTTGTAAATTTTCGATGAATTTTCTACCTTTGTTGCCAAGTCTTGGTTAAAAAAGGTGAAACAAATATTTGTCGAGTGTCATCAGATTCCTCAAGGAATTGACTTTGAAGGGTTAAACAAATTGAAACTTGTCTCCCTGTTGGAAAGAGTCAAGTGTTTAGCAAATGATCTTAGAGGTGAAGTCGAGTGAAAAATTGACTTCTCTTTAAAGTAAATAGTCACACTACAGTGTGATTTGTGGGAAAACAAGCCTTTTCCTTGTTTATTTTCTGAAATAAAAGTTACTTGCTTCTACTTTGTCAATATTGGGCGTACGTTATATTTTTGATTGATCGCTGTGTAGTTTTATGGTCGTTTTCTTTACAGGTAGAAAGTACTTTGAATTTTTGTTTATTAGTTGTGATAAATTACGAGAGTCAGCGAAGGGTGTTCGATAGCGTGCTGTTGAGGGAGGTTTGATGCAATACAAAGATATACATCTGCAAATTTACTAACAAGCTGCTGTAAAAATAATGCAACTTTCACTACTTGAAATGTTTATAAAGAAATTCAATATTTCTCTCAAAAGCTATGCCAAAGAAGAAAACACTTTTTTTTCCTGTTTGTTATCTTAATATATAAAAACGTACAATCTATTGAAAAACTTTTGACTGCTTAGTCCCAGAGATATGAAATTTAGCCAAAAGTTTTTCCAATAGATTGTACGTTTTTATATATAAGATTGACACGTGCATATGTTAAGGGAGTTAATTCTATATGAATCGTGTCAATGCCCAAAGCCCACCACGACTCCACTAGATCAAATAAATCGAAAACAGGTATTTTTTTAAAATTTTGCATTCAGTTTTAAGTTTTAATGACACAATCTTAATTGTCATTATTTTTTAAATCCCACTACGTGAAAAAAGCAGATAATTACGACAGATAAATTTTGATACGAAAGCCTATCTAAATCGTTGTTTTTGAAATGCCTTTACGACGAGAAGAAGTCACTTGTAATTTACTTTCGTTGGTGAAAATTTGCCGAGCAAAGTTAATTAATGATTACTGTTTTATGGTTTAAGTTTAATTCCGTGTCAGCAAACTGTAAAAACTATAAAACGAAATGGTTTTTGCATTACAACATTAAACAGAATTGCAATTTCCAAATGATATGAACTTTTAAATTTTCTATTATATAAATCTAAATTATTTCGCAATGATCAATTTTTCAACCGTTTTTAAATTCAAAAAGTCTTCTTTAATCTTTCACTGCTCTACCAAACTCAATTTTACAGCAAATCCATTTTCATTCAATTTATATCTATCCCATTTTAAATTGACAACACCTCCGAAAAATTCTTCCTACACCTTAATTACCACTAAGTGATAATCAATCTACCTCTTAAAAAAAAAAAAAGTTCACGTTATTCCGTTAAGGGAAATCTCAATCTACTTTACTCAACATTAAAATTGATGCGATGAAAATAAAAAAAAAACTTTTACTATCGACTCATGGACTTCCATTAACATACTAACGACACCACTTGGAGTCATATTATATAGTTTAAAACAATTTTCAAGATAGGCTTAACCGTTATCAACACTACCCTATTTTGCAAACACACAGAGAGTAGCAGTGATCCATCAAGTAAGGATCACTTGGGAATAACTCCCCACATTTTACATCTTCAACATTTATTGGCTGATGTTTTAGTAATGATGCCTTGACAGTTTTACACAGACTTGCATTTGACAGATGAGGCCAAAAAAAAAAGAGAGAAATATTCAACACACGCGCAATAACTCACACCTGCCAATTGCAGATTCAGGCCTTTAGGTGTGAGCCAAGTATATTAGCAGTCAGTCAAGAAGAAAGATTGAGGCACTTTGGATACTTAAACTTTGTCAAATGACTGAGTAGGGCGAAGTAATGCCTTTTGAATATAAAATGCTCACTAAATTAAAACGTTTGCTCCATGAAATTCTAATCCAAGCAGCGTTTAAAATTCATTTTTCTTTGTTACGTACGACAAATGCACGCAGGAATAATTTTCATTTTTCACGATTTACAAAGTTTAAAACTTTATACAGAAAAAAAAGATAAATGAAAAAAAAATGATGATGAGACTCGTTAGTCATCTCTTCTTAAATTAATTTTCCCGAACGTAAAAAAAAGAACAATAATTTAATATTAAGAATTAATTATCTTTACTTACAGCTTCGGTATGAATAGGATGAACAGCAAACAACATGGCAGCAATGAAACTTCCAGTTCCCGAAACAAAATTATGGCATAGTCTGGAAATAAAAAAAAAATCAAAAATGTAATTACCCTTAAGTCAATAATCTTAGGAAGAGCGAGAGGAAATAAAAAAAATTCTTTGAGTAATCAAACAGACATTAAACTAATATTTATTTAAGAGGGGGGTAGCGCAAACTTTTCCTTCTGCTCTTAAACTTTTGGATAAATAAAACTCATGGTTAATCTTCAACTTGAGTAAAAGAATGTGCCAACACAATTCAACACATCTTACAAGATGAAAAAAAAATCGAGAGGGGAATAGTTACAAGAAAAAAAAAAAAAAAAACCCAAAACTTTTCACCAAAGTCAGCAAACATGACTCAGCACGGCTTCACAAGAGTGGAAAGAGGAAAGAGACCTAAGGAGGGAGGGGGAGGGACAGGGGTAAGGAAAAAACGCATGTCCACATGGAATCATAATACTTCACTTTAGTAATGGCCCCTGGTGGAGATTTAAAGAACTTTAAGTTATGTTTTTTTAAAAGTTTAAATGGTTAATTTTTCAATTAGGCGCTAGAGGGTGTGAAAGAACTGCTAAGAAACGCCTTTGTTTCATCTCGTATTTGCACACAGTAGAGACTGATGTTGAGAACGCCCATAGAAGACAGTCATAGTATGACAACTAATGTACCGTAAAGTATTTATGTACAAATTGATATAATTGTCCTACAGCTCACATTTCCTTTTTAATTCAATAAAAAGTTAAAAGCTGAAGAGATGTGTTAACCTCTCAATTTGGCACCAGAGGACGTGAAAAGGTTTCGGTAAACAGACGGGGAAACCGCATTAAATATCATTCCAATTCGACGCATTTGTGTCCAATCATACATCCCACAATCCCCAACAAAATGACCAACAGATGGCAGGTGATGGTGCAAACGCTCAACAAACTGCTAACATCTGTCGTGTTGTGTGACTGCATTATTGACGATGTTGAGCCGTATTGTGACTGGTATCCTCTCTCACCTCGTATGCCAGTCGGCAACCCTCTCTCTCTCCCGGGTGGCAAAATCCGTCCTTTGTCAGTAAACTTGAAGAGTTGGAAAAGGCTATGCTTTGTGTGTCTCTAGATTCATTATCCAGGGTTCATGAAGTGAAAAACGAGGCCCTTTTCACAAAAGAAACCCTCCCTTTAGTTTCCTTCCTCTTCTTTTGCTTTCTGTAAGGCCCCTAAGACCTTACAATGTGTGCGTTGAAATATTGAGTAAGAGGAGATAGGAGAGTTGCTAAAACTTCCTTGATATGTTTGTAGTACTTACGGAGTTTGTGATAAATTTTTCAAAGAGATCGGCTTGTCATTATTTACCTGGAAAGTTTTGGTCTTTTTCTAAATATTTAAATCGAAAACTTCTGGGGACTTGCAAGAAGCTTATTTGTGTAACGTTATGCAGCGAATAACTTGCAGCTATTTTCCCAGAAATTTTAATATTTCAGTAAAAATTTGTGAAAGAAGTGTGCTTTGGAGGAACTGAGTAAACTAAAACTTGCTGACCTTCATGGGGGATTAAAAATTTTCATGATGAATTAAGCAAGATCACACCGAATGGTTGTTCCGCCATTTTAATGCGCAAGTAATTCAACTACAGATGGCGATGAACGCGAAGGAAATTTGCGTCACATCACATGCAAGACATGAAAAATCAAAAAAATGAAGACTCGCATTGAAAACAGAAACAAATAATTTTCAGTGCACGATGTTGCTGCTGATAAGTTTCAACATATCTGACAACCATGTAAAAAGTTTCAAATATTGTCAACTGATGTCGCTATATAACTAGGAAAGTAAATCGTCCAAGTTATTACCCCTCAAACGGAACTTACTACAAACTCCTTTTCGCTAAATTACTACATTCACACATCTTCATTTCACAAACCAAACCAAATTCTTATTAATTATGAATTAGAATTCACATCCAAATTCATTAAGCCGCTTTAAGACACCTTATCCCGAATCTTCATCAGGCACCAGCATCCTACAAACCACAATCTGTCATTTCTTATTTCTCTACCTGACACCCGCAAAAAAAAAAAAAAAAAAAAAGAAAAATCAATTTTTATATAAAGTAACATAAAAAGAAAAAAAAAAAAAA
>JAQGAS010001215.1:0-23366 GCA_034686365.1 Pachymerium ferrugineum | reverse complement strand
CAAATGAAGATGTCATTGCGGTTTACAATCTTGCACGCAGTACACAAAAGAATTACGCAGCAAATAAGCTGCAATTTGTCCATTTGATGAACAAAATGAATGACATTGTAGGAGTGTAAGAGAGGCACCAATTGCAAAAAGGTTCTTTTGGTCTGACTCAAATTTCTAATAGAAAACATAAAATGATGCTGATTTACTACACATTTGTCATTAGAGCGCGTTGGTTGTGCATTAAGAAAATTAAACCAACTGCTCTCAGGTGTTTGGAATGTTTATTGGCAACTTGCACTTTTTCCCAGTCATAAGCAAAAAAGCTAAAAATGTAAGTTTGTGACATGCCTTTTACCTTTTAACATCTAACTGTAATAAATTTTCTACAGATGTTGAAAACAGAAAAAAAAAATCCATTTTTGGAAGATCAGAAAAAAAAAGAAAAAGAGTAAAACTATTTGTGTTGAGTAAAGCAAGTTCTTTTTGTAAGTGCTAAAGTGTGTACACATTGTGCCAAGATGTAAAAGTCCCAGTTGACCACACTGGCCATTCCCTAAGCGACTCCTCGTGTTTACTCTTTTTTTCTTTATTTCAAAATAACTGGTAAAAAAATAGGTGCGCAGTGTAGAGTGGGAAAAAAATCATTAGGGACAAGAAAAAAAAGATACCAAAATGTCCCTTTGGACGCAATTATGGGAATCATTTTTTTTCTTTTCTCGCTTTTTTTTTCGCTTTTTCAATAATAAAAAGGTGAAGTGAAGAAAAAAATTAACCTATAAAAATATGCTGCACATAACCACAAAGAAAAAAATTCTTTGTTCATGTGGAGAAATTGCTTATTCCAAGCCATTTTGTAAAAAAAAAAAAAAGTGCCCTCGTTTACGACCACAAAGCCAGAAGAGACGACGACATGTTGTTGAATGATGGCTTCTTTGACACGACTGCATTGTCCAGCGGGCTCATCCATTTTGAATGGTGATTCAACGTTGAACTTTTGCGGAGGAGGGGGAAAGTAGTTGTCACTGATTGAGTTTGATTTGTAGCAGGGGAGGTCTTTTCCACTTGGTTCACACTGAATAGTCCGGCCATTTTTTTCTTCTTATTCCTGGCGTCTTCCTAAAGGCCAATGTTGCAGTAGAATGTGCTGTTGCAACCTTAAGGTCGGCACCGATCGAAGTCGAGTTGATTGTGGCGATTTCTCCGAGGGCTTGTCACGCCTGGCGTGCCATTGCCACACATGGGTCTCCCAGAAGCAAGAGGGGGCCGTCAATGTCACGTTTCCGAAAACGCCCTTTTTCCGTCCCACGACTTCATTACTTCCTGCCTTTGGCTAAAGAAGTCGTGGACATTTTTTGAATCGTTTTCAGAAAAAGTCACAACTATGACCCTTTGTGTACACCTATTTTTCTATTTTTCTATTTTTCAAATCTCAAATCCTGGTTTTTTTTTTTGAGAACTAAAATGCGGGTTGACATATCGTGTCCTGTCCTTCCATTCACATTAAGCTTAAAGGACTATCTTAAAAAATTTAAAATTTTAGTGACATTAATATTTAATTAGTATTGGTGAATGTAAAACGAGGCAAAGCACAACTTTTCTTTCTCTTTTGGATGCCTCCTGAGACCTTGCCTAAACTCCTCTGACCAGTCTTAGTGGTACTTAAGGTTTTCTATTATCCGCTGTGTTTATGTTTTGGCAGATCTTTCACTAGCCTTACATCTTGTTCCTGAAATCGTCTGAAAACAGTGTGTTTTCAACTTTCGTGGCCAAGGCCATAGAATGTTTATAAAATCAGCCGTCAGCAGATGGGCAGTCAGTCATGTGCGACATTGTCTAGAGCTTTTCAGCTGTCCTTGACCACGTAATGGCATTGGGATGGCACAAGTAGTTCGTGCGTTCGGACCTTACGGACCTATCAGCCCATTCATTTAAAGTAAGGAGGTGTCCATTATTAATCGATCTTCCAAATAAAATAGGGTTTGGATTCTCGTACAATTTTTTCCCCCCTTTAAAATTGGGTACACTCAAGTTGGCTGTTACATAATCCACAACCCACACGTTATTCAACCATCCGCTTCTTGACATGGAAACGAAATGGTGTAAGCTGTTTGATTCTTATTATCTTTGATTTGTTCGGATTTGGACTTCCCATTGTGGGGGTTTTTTTCTCTGTCTTCATTTTAAATTACATTAAAGGGACACTCAACCCCTGAGACAAGTTGGGTTTGAATAAAAGATTGCAATCGTCTAATTACGTATGCAATAATTAAATTTCTTAATTTTAAACCGTAATTTAGTTTAAAATGAAAATATTCTATCACGTGATCTAAACCAACCAATGGGATCAATCTTTGTGGACTGGCTGGTCCACAACAATTGATGCCATTGGTTGGTTTACATCACGTGATGGAATGTTTTCATTTTAAACTAAATTACGGTTCAAAATTAAGAAATTTAAGTATTGCATACATGTTTAGACCATTTCAATCTTTTATTTAAACCCAACTTGTCTTAGGGGTTGAGTGTTCTTTTAAAATAATGTTATAGGTGATCATCAATGTTGATTTCTGCAAGTTGCCAATAAACATCCAAACACCTGAGAGCGGTTGGTTTAATTTCCTTAATGCACAACCAACGCGCTCTAGTGACAAATGTGTAATAATCTATGTGGTAAAGATAAAAAAAAGGACAGGTAGATTTAAGTGCGCAACATAGTATTGCCAAGTGGCTTTAACAAAGAGGTTTCTCCATTGAGTTTTCTCTTACTGATACTAAGAGTGGCAATAGGCGCAACTTCAGTGTCTGGAACAGAGATTTGTTGTAAAACCCGTTGGAGATTCTGAAAAAACATTTCACTCCAGGTCACTCGATTTATTTCCAATCTTTTAAAACACAGAATATCAACTGGGGAAAAAAATAGAAGTGGCAGCAACAAAAGGATAGTGTCATTTCCACGTAATAACAAGTGCCTGCAAACATAAAAGCCTTTAGTAAACAGCGGCTTCTACAAAAACTTATTTTTATCAATTTAAAATTTACACAATATATATTAAAATGTTAATAAATTATGAAATAAAAAGATAGAAAATGAGACTAGAATATTACATTGCATCAATTTTTTATAAATTAAAAAGTAATCAAAACCGAGATAATATTCGAAATGAAAAGCAGGAGTCATTAAACAGAGAAGTGAAGTGGAATTTAAAAAATTTCTAATTTATATCACATAACAGGAAGAGGAGAGAACTTCTCCTTTTGCTCGCTTCTCATTCTTCTCACACACAGCAAAATGTCCTCGTTACGATTCTTTGCACTAAACACGCTCAATCCCAAGAGACGTACAATACTAACATTTATCCCTTTTGTATGAATATCTCGGACCAATAAGCAGCGCCATCTGGTTCTATATCAAGACCATGTGTGGACACACTGATTTACATACGACATCCGTTACGTGCATAAAAGACTGTTGAAAAAAGAAAAAAAAAATATTCAACTGCTGGTCTTAATTCATATGACAATAACAGTTGCAACGTTCCAAACTGGTTCATGACGTCATTAACCTTATTGATATCACATTAGCGGGATGGCGACTGTTTACTAGTTGAAAAATGTCATTTCATATTCTACACTTCTCAAAACCTATAATGGAGATGGACGTTCATCTGTAGGTTGGGATATAGGATTGTCACCATTCGTATGACAATCTGAATTCCACTATGATTAATTGACAACTTCTCCATGCGATATTTAATTGCCTCTTGCAACTTTCCTATGAGTGTATTTTACTCATTAAACCCGATTAATGATTTATCTGTACGCACTAAGAAGCATATTAATTTAATTAGGTTTTTTTATTTTCTCTAAACTGAAGGAGTTTTCTATTTTTCAACAACACTTGAGAAAACATAGTGATGGATGACGAAAACTACCTTTGATAAATTGCCTTTCACTTTTCATTGCTGCAAATTGGTATTGCAGAAGATTAAAAAAAATAATCTGAGGCTTGGATAAATAAGATTTTTTATTGCTATAACAAAATTATAGTCGTGGTTTTGTTATTTCATTCGCCTTGTATTTTAATGTTTTTTGGATTTGGTTTAAAATTGGGATGCGTGTGATAATTTAGTGGAAGTGACAACTGACAATAGATGGAGATCCAGGTTGCTTTGGAGTTTTATTCAATGCACATATTTTTGTATTTTGCTAAACGTGCAATACACAATAAGACTTTTCCAACAGGAAAAAAAAAACTGCACTGCCCAACTGCAAAAAGGAAACTCAGAAAAACTTTAATAAAAAAAAATGCGGTAAAACTAAAGAGAAAATGAGTCAAAGCACTAGAAAAACTACTTATTGACTAGAAAAACTGCAGATTTTTTTCGCTTTGCATTCATGAATGAAATGGGGGAATTTCGACTGACTTGTAATGCATTACATTACGTTGGATATTTTTTAAAGGGGGTGTCTCACTAAAAATATAAATACTGGGGATGAAAAAAGTTCTACCTTTTCTTCCATTGCACCTACATCAGTGAGAGCTTCCAAAGTTACATTGCTAAATTTCGGGTTTTAACAATTCCCAAATCTGAGCATGACGGGTTATACGACGGTATGAGCCGCCGATAGTTGCCCCAACTGTAACAATGCTTTTTACTGTGTTATAGCGTCGCATAACACGTCACACTCAGATTTGGGAATTGCTAAAACCCGAAATTTAGCCCTTTGGGATTAAATTGTAAATAATGGAAGCTCTCACGAATGTAGGTGCAATGGAAGAAAAGGTAGAACTTTTTACCGTCTTTAATCTCCAATATTTATATTTTTAGTGAGACACACTCTTTAAATTTCGATTTTTGTTTCATTTAATAATAAAAATTATGAAACCATATCAATAACAAAAATATATAGTTTCAGTTATAAGTTAGTAAAATAATTTTATATAACTAACCTTTTACAAGTTCAATTTTTCTATTCAAAGGATCAAACGTTTGAAAATTTCTTTATCGAACACGATTTCCTAACTAATTTATACGCCACTTAACGACGAGACACTCATTTACAAGTTAATTATTTCGCTTTCACTCGAGGGCCAAGCGGACCTCTTTCTCACCGAACAAAACCCTTTTCTTATTCTTTTGGACTCGGGGACATGATTTTAATGGCATCCTATCCTTTTCGTTTAATTGCAAACAGCGCGACGAAGAGCAGTGGAGCATCCACAATTGATTAGTGGACGCTTGAACGCCATTCAATTTACGACTGGCGTCTCACTTTTTTTTTTTTTTTTTTCTAAATCAGTTTTTGACCAACAATTAGGTTGCTATCTTAACTGAGCACTAAAAGGGACGTGGTACTTCATTTTTTTTTTTTTCCAAGATGTGCGTTCCTCTCCTGTCAATGAATCTCCCTCTCCATCAATAACATGTTCTGCGTGCCTGCCAACTGATTAGATTTTTATACCATCATATTCCAGGAGTATGGGATGTTGTCCTTAGGAAAGTTACAACTCTCCAAAAACCACTTCTTCAAGGCCGATGAAAGAATTCATATCAGTTCCGAAACGGAACTTTGAATGCATTCCTCCTCTTCGCGTTTCCTCACTTTTCCCTCTTTTCTCTCTTTCTACCCGTTAGTAAAATCGATCGCAAACCCAAGTTTATTCTCTCGTTAGCCAACTTTAGGAACCAATGCCAACACGCACAACGTTTAACACTCATTACATTCTGCGAATTTTGAGCGATTATTCTACAATCGATTCGATTTCCATTTTATTGAATTTTATTTTTGTTTAAAATTTAGGAACGGGGAAAATATCTATAAAATTTGCATTATCTATGCTTTAAATTGATGGTTTTTGGATTTAAAAATCTTCAGCGGAACATTCACTATTACTAATAAAGCACTGATTGGTATAGAACTCATCTATGAAAATAAAAGTAAACTTTTAATAAAATAAATTTATGTGTAGTAAACAACAACAACAACAATTAAAAAATTGTGCTTAAGTTGCCAATTCCCAATTATCTTCCACAACTAATTAGTATTTCCAAACTTTGAAGGGCTGCTAATCAGCTGAGGTCTGTGGAAGACATTCAAAATCGTATTTTGATGTGTTGACATTCTTTATTAATTGGAAAATACTATTTGGGAAGGAAAATACGCAATTTGCAACACCTTTTTCACCCAACACGTACGAGTCATGCAGTGAAGCAAAAAGGGGGGAGCTTTTAGCATAAGCGGATATTCCATAAGATTTTTTTTTATGTTCTTTGCCAAACACTTAAGGAAGAAATAAAAAGAAAAATATCATTAAAAAATGAAAAATAAGAGATTGCTTTGAACGTGACGAAGAATCTGGGAAATGTAGAGATTGAACAAAACAAAGTTAGTGTTCAAATGCACCTATTTTTTTCAATGTTATACTTGAGGGAGCAATCAGGAAATGAGAGTCACGCAGACACGATTCATCTGCCTTGCTTCCATACTTGCACGTGACAGACCGAGAGAGAAGAAAAGAATGTTTATCCCCCAGAGTCCTCCTTGCCTCATAATGCTCTTGATTAAGGCAAACTCCCGCCTGCACCGATGCAAATCGCTTCGGTTATAGGAGAACCAGGGCCACAACCAGCCATGACCTGAATACAAATGACCTCCGTCAAGACTCGCGGGCTCCAGAGGGCGTTAAGTTTGTCAAACACAAAATAAAAGAGCATTAGAAAAGGGCTTTGTGTTTCCTCTCCTATCGCAATTTTTATATATATTTTTATTTTGATGATAGTAAGCAATGGGACGCGCCTGGCGGTTGGGAAAAAAATTATCAATCACGTTCGAAATAGGGGGAGCCAGAGGATTTTGAATGAAAAAACGACGTTGCAGCGAGGAATGACATGTTAATAAAAAATTGAATTACTTGAGCATCAATGAATGACATTCCATGAGCTGTGCAAATATGTGGCTTCTTTATTTGGTTTGTGTATGAACACGGGGGACTCATTTCCATTCAAACTGCCCGTTTTGTTCTATTTCCACGGGTGAAAATCAATATTCCAAAGAAGCAAGCTAACAACAAATAGAAAGACACACAGCTTAAGGTGACCAGGTGCAGCAGGGAAATCTGCCTTCTTTTTTTTTCCGATAGGGGTTTCTTACCTCAAATTGCCCACTTAACTGGGCCGTGAAGTAAGAGGTACATAAAGGTTCCCCCCCCCCCCACCTTAGTTTGTTAATGAATAAGCGATTTAATCCTTATTGCTTTATTTATATTGCTTGTGCAAACATTTCACTTGAAATGACAATTAGTCTACTCAATTTTTAATTGAATGAACTCTTTCACTAGGAATATGTTATTTCTAGTTTTATTTATTTACATTTATTTGCTTAATGATGAAATGACACATTTGGAATTTTTTTTTTTGTTTAAACTGGAAAAATTATTGACATCATTATTGATTAATTTGTTCTTGAGACATTTTGATAAATACTTCAAAATAATTTTTTTTTTAAATATCTGAAAAAAAGATTAATCAACATCAAACAAAATTTTTTTTACTCACATTCTAACATTTCAAATTGAATCTACGGAACAATTTCATTTAAAAAGAATCACATTAGCGAGAATTAAAATCGTTTTAAGTTTTTATACAGAAAAACTGGAGGAAAGAGATAATTAATTTTTCATAAAGTGTAAAGAATCTTTTAAAAAAAAAAAGAAGAAATGAATTTTTTATCTCTGGGGAAAGAAAAAAAAAAGATGGGGGAATAAAACTTTTTAAAAAGCCTTTTTGCATTTCAATTGCGCGCTAGGACCTCAATCGAACCGAAAACAAACAGAATTGAACGAAACATTTACTCATTCAGATGGAAACACGCTATTACGAAAATCGGCTTTTTTTTCCTTGTCGTGATGTATAGAAAAAAAAGAGCTCTGATGCAGTTTATTGTATTGTGTGACGGTGTTTGGAGACGGATATCCTTTTCCTATCTGTTTGCAGTAGAGGCTTTTGGAAGAGAAAGTAACACACAAATCGAAGGCGAGACAAATAAAACGAAAAACTTGTCTGCTTTTGTGCAAATCCACTCTTCACTTGAGAAGTATGCATTTTGTACATCTATTGTTTGCAAAAGAGTTTTCCCAACTGAAAGAACAAAACCCTAGTTAAAGGAGAGATGAGCAGTTTTACAACCGTTTCTCGCACACTAAACTGCGCAAATTAAAAAGGGAAATGTTGAACATTTCCCTTTTCTCACTTGGATTTTACCTTGGGAGTGTTAGCTTTTGTAGGATGTTGACTCGAATCGTTGGGGCCAAAGAGGATAAGAAAGTCTCGGGGTGAAAGAGAAAGTGTTTTCGAGGCCAACTTCACTTGCCGAGACGACATTCGATTATCGGCAAACCTCAATAATACTTTTTCTCAGTTCTGGGTAATGATTCACGCCAAGAGAAATAAAAAAAAAAATACACGGCACTTGCACATCAACCAAAAAACCAATTTGAACTTCCATTTCGATCACAATGGGGAGTGACACTTGGAAAAAAAATTAGACCTTAAATTGTGTTTATCAGTTGATAGCAGCAATGAAATAAATAACTAAGAAAGTGTATTAAAAATTAGCTGTCACACTTGTATGGGGACTAAAATTCAGTGGTTACTTGAACCTTTGTAAGGAATCAGAAACACTGTGGTGAAGACTCCAGGGGATCAATAAGTGCCGCAAGTAGAGAATTATTTAAACAGTTATTCATTGTTGATTGAAGAGTTATAGCATTGTCCCTCGTGTTATGTAGCAATCCCTCCAGTAATTATATCAACTGTAACTAAACACTCACTTGTTTTCGTAATTCCCATTTGAAGATTTTAGACAGTCATGGGAAGGTTTTTTCAGACTTTGATTAAATGTTAAAAAATCTGATATTTTGGAACTATTTCGTCTATTTATGGGAACTAGTACCTGGGGACTGATTTGAACTTAAGGTCATATGATGTAATGTGTACGTTTCTCACAAATTCTTTCACTTTTGCAAATCTAAATTTTCAAGAATTTCCAATTTTTTCAAAATTTCAAGAATTTCCACGTCACGTTAAGTCAAAATTCTTAGAATCGTTTTAAAATTCTATTGTTGCTTTCAACGTTGCTCGTATTATATTCGGTAGGATAAGCTAGCTCGTAGTGATGGGATCAGCTTAAGCATAAAGAAAGCTGATTACATTATATGGAAATTAACGTCACTCTATAGTTATTAATGAATAGTGCGAATTTAGGGAATGTCTTATTTAATTTATTTGTTCTGTTTTCCATTAATTGACATGAAAATTAAAATTATTCAATGTGCAACTACTTACCCAGTAGGAGGAAAAACTTTTGTGCAATAATTTCGTACAATGGGGCGATGTAGTTCTAATAATGGCCGCAGTTCTAACAATGGTGGCGCGTCGGTCGGTACTGCCAGTTAGATTTACTTCCGGTTCCGCCTGGCAGTACCGACGCGCTACCATTGTTAGAACTGCAGCCATTATTAGAACTACATCGCCCCATAGCAGTAAAACAGCTGTTTTGACAAAGGAAATGTGGTAAAAGTGCAGTAAAATGGGTCAAGTTACTACATAAAACTAGTCTGAATGCATTTTTTTCTACTGGGTTTGTACTTCATGTTGTTTTACCGATAATAGTTATGTTACAAACGTTGCCTTATACCGATAAATATAAGGTAAAAAGAAGTTTTAACTATAATGAAACTCAGTAATGGCTAAGTAGGTAACTAATTACTTCATCTATTAATGGAATTTTTCCAGTAGAGTCTGTTAGTCGTTGTAAATATCAATCTTGATAGCTACAAAGGAAATGCTCAATTTGTACTGAATTTTTTAGTTTATCTATAGCAGCTGCTAAATTGTTTTTTGTAAGCAAATATAAGTCCTTTCACCTTAATACAGTTAGGCAAAGTGAATTACATTCTTAATTTAATTTTACACAAAACAGACAAATGAAACAAGAAATGCAAAATTGTGGTGGGCTGCAATTTCCTTAATAATCCCCCCCTAATATTTAACTAAAATTAAAAGTTTTTTTTAATTAAAAACCATCACTTTCATTGCCAACAACAATTTTTAATTCCCACAAGAAGCTACAACAAAAGTCACCATTGTACGCCATAGAAAGTGCTTCTGGATTTATTTAAAACTTCCAAAATGGCGAAGCTTGGGCTATGAAAGCCACAACTCAGTCTGGTATTCTCTGTCAGGCTCAGAAAAGCCGTTGGCATGACGACGGGCGCCTTTTAAGAAAAGTGCCGTTCTCCTTTTCGCCATCCTGGGGAGAAAAATGGAAGGGAGAAGAAGGCTTTATTGTGTGCAAAATACATGTGTTAGGTCATGGTCCCTCCAGGCCAGGAAAACGCAAAGTGATACTCAAAAATTATGACATTTTTCCTTACCAGCATGCGTGCATGTTTTACGGACTAAGACACATTCTCATTCAACCGTGCAATTCATATATCTTTATTAAAACTTGAATACGGAAAAAGTCCTCAAAAACGTTCAATATCTTTTTCCTCCTAATAATAATTCCCATTTTTATTCTTCATTTTTTTTTTTTCTTGCGGAAGAAGCGGTTTTTTTCCATCAGATTAACCCGTGAGGAACCACCCTACACAGCAAAGGCTGTGCTTCATCTATTCTTCCCACATTGGCAGAGGTTATATAAGAAGGAGAGAAAGAGGAGACGATAGAATAAATTGCAATCAATGAATTTCCAATTGAATTTGAAAACGGGGAGCAAAGGGAGAGGGAAATCATCTTATACCTTGAAATGACCTTAACGTTATAACTCAATTTCAATCTTTTCATTTATTCAAGAAAAAATCTGACTTGATTGTTTTTTTTTGTTTTTTAAAGAAAAAAAAATTAAAGTTAGAAAAACAAGTTTCAGATTTGACATCCATATTATTTAAAAGACTGCAGGGGACAAGTATGAGGTGAAAAAAAAAAAAAAAGAAATGGGAAACGTGTCATCCATGCGGTCATAAAAAAATTGACGGGTGACATCACCTTTTGAGCATTTCTTTCAAAGTCATGTGCAGGAGTTCAGTGTCATAATTGGACCAGTAAACGCTTAGCCCAGTGTTTTTAGTTGTCAAGATAAAAGGAAAATTGATGACACAGACAAAGGGAAGAGGAAATATTTTTTTTTTTTATCAACTCATTATTATACATTCGATAAAATTTAAATAAATATTTTGATGTTAAACAATTTTTTGTCATCTCTGCCAGATTCATGCTGGACTTAGAATTTCATCCACGCGGAAAAAAAAAAAGTGATACTTAGAGAAATTATCACCACATCATAAAAGTCATGTTTTAAAATGTTGTCAGCTGAAGCTTAAAATAAGGCCGTTTATAATAATTTACATAGCTGTAAATTAAACACGATGGCAACCACTGCATTTTCACTTTTAATCCAATTTTCGCCACAAATAACGCCTCAATTCACTTAGAAAACAATTAGGCCTGTTTTCACCTTATTTCACGTTGAAACAAAAGTTTTAAAGCACAAAAGTCAAAATTAACAAATTTATTCACCTCAACAAGTCAATTAAAATCAGAGAATAGCCAAAAGGGCATTTAGTTAAAATTGGTAAACACCAATAGACAATTAATTGTGCGCAATAGGTTCAATGTCCATTTTTTTTTGTTTAATTTCTCGTTGGAATTAAAGCTGGATTAGTTGAGCTCAGAATGAAGTCTGATGATGCGATATATGGAGTCGACAAGCCAGTAAGAGGGTCGAAGTGAGAAGGGGGAGAAAAAAAGAAGGCCAAGAGAGAGGACACCACTTGATTCGGGTTAACAAGAAGGACTCACGCTCCACTGAAAATCAGATTACACATGCAACGCTCTAACATAGTTACGCCCAAGCGTGTGCAAAACGTGAAAAAGAGAGGCCCAAGAAGCTATAAAACTGCAAAGTCGTTATTGAGAAAGGATGGAACTAGTGATGAGTTATCGTCTCTTAATCATGAATATTTGATAGATAAGAAAAAAATCCAATCTCTCACTCGAAAACTTCATAGTTAGCACTCTTCTTTTGATATATAATTCATCAAGCGAAATTAATGTTTCATATTAAAAAGTTGTGAAAGTCGACAACTCATCAGTTAAAGATTAGGAGATAATTAAAATCAATTTTTTGGGGAGTGAAAGAAAAAAAAACGTTATGAATATCAACTGGATTTTTTTCTGTTTTGCGATCACTTGCGGGCCAGCTTTTTTAAGCTTCAATGGAGATTAAATCACATGGTCCATAGCATAACACCCTGCAGTGAGGTGATGGAGTCATGTTTGCAGCCCCAACTCATCTAATCCTATCTGGAACGAGTAAAGCAATTACCCACACGACCATCACTGACAGTGAGAGCGTTGCCCAGAAAAAGTACAATAGTGAAGCATAACATCCGTTTTATAGTTAATAAAATTATTAATACTTTATCTATTTTAAACATATTACAGGTGTTGACAGGATAGTTCATTTTTATTAGGTAGAATTAATTAGTTATGCACATTTTGATCCAAATGAAATTGTAGTTGATCAATATTTGTTGTAATCATTCGGCTTTAAGAAATTTGATAACCGATTGAATTGGTTGGCAATTGTTTGTTGTTATTGTGGTAACAAATTGTGGCAAACATTTATATATCTATGTAAAATGATTTCAGAGTCCCAAGTAAAAAAATTTGCAAAAAATTTGCAAAAACTTTGCCAAAAATTTTGCAAAAATTTTGCAAAAAAATTTTGCAAATAATTGGCCGCTTTTTTTTTTTTTACAAAAAATTCCAAAATTTTATGTATTATGCAAAAAATTTGTAAAATTTTTGTGAAATTTTTGCAAATTGTCAAATGTTTTGCAAAAATTTTGTAAAAAAAAAAAAAAAGCGGCCAATTACTTTTTGCAAATTTTTTTACTTGGATATCAATTTTTAAGTAGATTATATTCAGTAAAAAAATATATGAAAAGTTAAAGTGGGCCAAATTATTGCAAAAACTGCAGTATTTTTTCGCTGGGTAATTTTGGGTTGGTTTTAATAGAAAATTCAAATTCTTAGACAGTTTTCTTGTACTACTATGAGTAAGTCAACTCTTCCTTCCCTTGGTATAATACATAGAACCACAATCTATACAAACCACTGCATTTGATTAACCGGCCTGTTTCAGTGAAAAGAACTTTGAGACCAGCCATTGGCCAAAGATCCACATAGCAAAAATATTCCCCCACATTTCAAAACAGGTTCTCAACTACACTTCCTTAACCACAACTGAGTTGCTGCTCCCTGCAATTTATTGACAGGAGCTGAGCACGTTGCTCAGACCTCAAAAGTAGAGCCGCAAGCAGTAACAACCCACCGCCTATCCCATTATGCGTCCACCCACGCACTATCAACACGACGTGCAAATGAGATCTTGATAGGAGCTGGGCAAACCAAGTCTTTCCTTCCGAAGGATTCGGTTCTTGTACCGAATCTGAGGTTGGGCAAAGTCTTGCATTCCAATGACCAGTCTACAAACAACATCCACTACTCACAACCAAAACCACACCATATACATCATTCCAAATGGCGAATGGAGAGAGAAATAACCGACCACTGCTCGTTTTTGACTTCAACGTCTGCTGCACGCGACATCAAATTATTTATCGCTCCTTTGTGAGCCGGCGCACAGACGTTGCACGTGCATCATATCTCATGTACAGACGGATGTATGAGTGTAAACAAGAATGACAGATCAACACCAAAGAAAAGTGCAAGGAAACTAAAGAGGTGCAGATCCGATTCCGGATATCTGCTTCTAACGCCAATAGACATTTCCGTCGTCCGTGACGTGATAATTGTGCGAAGGGAATGGAAGATTTCACTTCATCGATCGATCAGAAGGGACATGAGAGAACGCTCTCTCAGCCCCTTACACACTTGCTGACTCTGTCGGACTTTATGAACCGTATTTTGCTCGCTTCTCTCTTGTTACCAGAGAGTGAGAGATTCACCGTACAAGGGCGCTTCACTTCACATAAACTATGCCACACTTTCTTGAAATTGAATTTAAAATATTGAAGTTAGAATTTTTGGATAAAAATAATTAAAACACTAAAATTTTGGTGCAGAAAACAACTATAGAACTTCTAGGAATGACTTGACCGTTCATTACACCGATAACTGCAACTACTGCGCATCATCTTCTGAGCAAGTATAGTCACCATTACCCTAAAAGCAGCAATTCAATATTCCAATGAAATACAATATAATAATAACAAGGTACAATAACATGCCACATTGCACACATTTAAAAAAATGTCCTACTTGTTAATTAAAAGCAACTTGTACAATTTTGGGCAGAAGGGAAAAAGGGGTGTTATATCGATCAAATCCGAAGGATCACATAGCAAGAATTCTTATGAGTTATATTCCATATGTGGAAGCACAGCAAACAATTTTGTGGGCCTTTTCTTTACGAGCCCAAGAGTTATTGCTAGAATCATCTCGCACCTTACCCCTGTGATTTCTAGCACTGATACCCATGATGGGCACCATTACAAAGACTCACGGCCATAGAGGAAAGGATGACAATGACGTAAATCGCTGGGAATAGTGTTGCAAGTGCACATCTTTGTAGCTATCCATTACCCATGACAGTTGCCTTCAGTATTTACACATGGAACACTCCCAAAAGACGACAGAAGCAGATGCATTCTGCACACCATTTCATTCTGATTGATGGTTAACTAATTCTATAAATAATGTCTCCATATCAAGTAATTCGAAACAAATTAACATGACGTTTCCAAATTGCTTTCTTTTTCATGGTGAACGTTTCACTGTAGGTAATTTGCTTTGTCATCCTCCCTCTTACTATATCTTTTAATTTCCTTTTTAAAATTTGATGTTGGCATTTCTTTTATTCTTTTATGTCAATGTGACTTTAAAACTTTACACAGCTAATTAGATGAAATAAGTAATTCCCATGTTTCAAATATCATTTCCGGCTGCTATCTTTTTTTATTCAATTAGTACGCTTTCTTGTACACGCTTATTTACACAAATCTTAAGGGAGAATTTTTCTCGTTGATAGCACCCAATTACAATTGGCTGCACAGTGTTTATTTGATAGGCTCAATGCTTGTCGTTATTAAGGTCCCAATCAATGGCCAGTAACTCAGTTTCTGACGGTAATGTAATAAAATGGTGTAGGTGGTCACGTCGATTAGGAGCCAAGTTGACAAGCCAAATGCATTGACACAGAATGAGATTTGGGGGGGGGGGGAATGGTGTATTATCCCTTTATTCAAAAATTTCTAATCTCCCTTGGGCTAGAATATGATAAGAGTTATGATTTACATCGATGTGCTGTACACGTAACTTAATAGCTTAAATTTTAATTCAGGATTTTGAATGCTTTAAATGCCCATGAGCATCTGATTTAGTTATGGGAAATATTTGGACATCTTCTAGGCAGAATTGAGTCTCACGGGCCCCATGGCAAACACATTATCCGGGGTTCTATAAGTCAATATTCCCCATCCTCTTTCATTTGAAACCCACAATGAAAAGGTTAGTGCTTTTCCATTTTATCCTACGCAATTAGATCCCACTAAAGGAAGAAAAAACTTTCAATTCTTGTAAAACTAACACACACTGTAAAATTGTCATATGGAAAGAAATGTAATGACAGTGTATAATTTAGCGTAAAATTCCCGAATAGCCGTAAAATCCAAGCAAGCAATAAAGATCTTAAGAATAGCAGTTAAATGTACATTAAAACTGAGCTATAGAATTGAAAGTGGTAGTTTCATAACAAGCAAAACAAGCAGTCCACACTACATTTTCTCATGTTTTAGATTGATTTACTTGCTATTTAACTAGTGGGTGAAAGAATCTAACCTATTTGTAAAGCTGCACATCCACTGTTTATACAAATTCCAAAGTTTAATCTAAACCACATGTATTCCTTGCTAAGACTTTCAAATAACATTGATTCCAGCCAACGTTGCACTTGTGTTAGGTATTTGAAGGATTCTTTAAAACCAAAAATGTGCGTATCCTAATTTAAGGAAAACCACATGTGGGTGATTTTCCTCAATGAATAGTTCAAAGTGTTTCGAAAATTAATTACATCGGAAAACTTAAAGACAGGTAGTTCTATACAAGCATTTTTGACATTCAATTTTTTTGGGTTTAATTGGGGTTATAAGAACAGCTAAAGTAAATAAAAATTTCTGAAGAGTTTTATGCAGAATATTTTGGAAAAATTCCTGGCAGAATTTTTATACTTTAAAAAATTGATCATTTTGAAGTCATGAGCAAATTCCGACTTTCTAGGCCTATTGTAATCATTGACAATGGGGCAATGTTGCTCCGCCAGTTCTAATAATGGCCGCAGTTCTAACAACGGATGGAATTCATTTCCGGTTCCGTCTGGCAGTGCCGACGCGCCACCATTGTTAGAACACTGCGGCCATTATTAGAACTAACCACACAATAAAACTGAGGAATTATTTCAGGATTAAAAGCTAAATTACTGTAGAAATCTCTTCAGCTGGGGTGAGATCTGTGAATAGCTTGCAAAGTTCATTATTGCAAAGCCAGTTCCATGACTAGAACTTCAATGAACACCAAAACAGAAAACTTTATACGACAATATGATAGTTAAGAACTTAACAGTGATGTGTATATATTTTAATAAGCTCATTATCTATGACCACATGGTTTAATAAACAACCTTTCAAAACAATTTAAATTTGTATTAGGAAAAATGGTTAAATATGTATGGCAATCGGATCGATCAGTAATCCTTAATACGAACAAATTAATCGCTTCAAAGACTCCCGACTTGTAAAAGTTGAATAAGGAAAGGAATTTAATTCAAATTGCAAATAAGAGAAAAAGCATCTCCGAGCCATCTATTTTCTACTCTGAAAATGAGACACAGTCTGGGAAGTTTCCTCATACTCGTTTGGTAATGAGCCAGGTAATCAACAATGACACGACCAGAAGTCACTTAATCGTAGAAAATGGAGTTTAGAGTGTTCTCTAAACAAAAACATGAAGAAAAAAAAAGCACTTGCCACCACTTTTTTTTGTTTACCCTTTTAAAGATGAAAGAAAACCTATTGACGGCAATGACTGGAGAAAATCAATAACTCCTTGCTCGTTGCCTATGTTATTCATGTCTGCAAATTTTATGTTTGTTTTATGGTGAGTGCAGAGAGAAGACCCGATTAATGAACCCACAAGAAAGATTTCTTAAGAGACATAAAATGCAAGCATTGCTGCAAAACTCTCTGGCAAAAAAGGAAGTTCAGTGAATGTTCTTGACATTTCCCACTTTGTGCTTCGTTGCAAAAATGGATAAGTTGCACATGCACAAATTACACGTTTTCTTCCCCAGATACGCTCGGATTTATTAGTTGGAATTAAAATTACGAGATACAGTATTTGTCAAACTGCATGTAAAATGTCGTTTTGAATTTTAAAAAATAATCTTGGTGATAAATCAACACAATTTTTCTCTCTTTTTTTTGTCTTTTATCATAGATCTGAAGTGATGATCTCAGCAGCGAGTTCACAAAAAAGAAAAACGATATCCTTCACTCTTAAAGGTAAAAGTTGTTAACACGGCGTCAATCATTCTCATAAATTCATCTCCTCCTTGTCAATATCAAGTCCCCTTGTCAATTTGAAGGCGTGAAAGGTGGACAGCACAGGCGAGGCGCAATATATCGTCTCACTCATCTTCTCTGGATATCGACTTGAGCGTGGACAGTGCTGAGCGCTTAAAGGGCGGGATGAGGTTAAAGGCCGAACAGTGACCAGGGATGAGCGCGTTCATTAGCGCTAATTACGAACCAGCACCCGGGGAGTTGCGTGGGAGAGAGAGAAAGAGAGAGCAAGAGAAGCAAATCTTTAACCAGAAACTGACATCCATAGTGGAATGTGGTCTGTGATTGGTAGATAAAAGGAGAAATCCACTCAATCCTCCTTAACCTGCCTTGAACATAAGAATTCAGAATCCTAATTATCCTGTCTACATTTGTTGGTCAAATTGACAATGGTCACTCGATCCATTGGGATTCTAGTTGGGCAGTTTTGCCAATAAAAATCTGACCTGCAGGAGGAATCTCTTCATTTAACCTCGAGTGAGTTTGTTGAGGGAAGAAAGTGAAAAGCAAGTAAAGGCCAATTTTCGTAATTCCTTTGTTGCTTGATTAGATCAGATGGTATCATTTCGTCGTAAAAACTCAATCTTATATAAGAAAAAACAGTCGGGTGTAAAAGCCTTTAGAAACTAATATGATCATCTCATAGCCTGAAATGTATTACTTTCTAACAGACAGATGCACTTAAGTCTGTCACCCAACTTTATTGGACATGGCCGTCTCTTTTTCCCTTCAAAGAACACGCATTACACACACTGTCACACATAGCGCCAAGACAAATTGTACGCAAGCTGACACTGCAACCGTTGTCTTTTTGGGTAACTCCTGCACGAGACAGCAACCCAACTATTACTAGTTCACTATCAAGCAACAGTGTCGGCTTCATCACTTCTTTGCTGACTGCAGTGGCACATTGCCAATGGATAATGCAGCCCTGCTTCCTTCCTTTTAGCCATTACCAATCAGCAAATTTCTCAAGGTCCTCTTGTCGTTCAAGAGAGATAATGTGGAAATCGCCGCCATTCTCATATACACTTCTCTTTTTTTTTTTTTTTTTTCTACCTCTTACACGGTTTTTCTATCAAAAGAAGAGAAAATTCTCACCCGCCCGCTCTTACAACCCTATTCCTAGGGATTTGCTACTCGTGACCCTGGCCACAAAGAACAGCCCGCACGTCCACTAACGGATTTTTTTTTTTCTTTCTTATATCTTTTGGTTTTACAACATTTTTCTACACCATCCACTGATTCTATCATCTGTATGCTTCAACATCCAATACATTTCATCAGTGTATGGAAATGTGAAGAAAAGGGCTAGTGAATTTTTTTTTACTTTAGACGATGAGAACTATGCCAGGTGATAAGCCCTAACATCCAATTTAGAGATAAAAAGGAGGCGGATTTGGATGGGATAAAAGAAAAAATGTGAAAAAGTCTCGGTACGAGTGGTAAACAGATTCAAATCTCATACATTACAAAACATCAGCTCTCCCGGCTATGAATGGTGTGTGGGGCTTAAGACTACAACTCGGGCGTTACTCTTCGATTTTTTTTTTTTTTTTTTTTTTTTTTTTTTTTTTTGGAGCTTGGTGAGGGGAAAAAACAAAGATTTGTTTTTTCAATTTTAAACTTTTTCTTTTGTTTCTCTCTTCTATTTGATATAATTTGCAAGGATATTGTGGTGTTTTGACAATCAATAAAATTCTAAAATTTAATTATTTGCGGTTCCATTTTGAAAGAAAATTTAATTATCATCCCAGCCATCGTTTACTCTAATTAAGCACTCGCTACTTTTCGAGGTAACTATAGAAAGACATAGAGGAGGTTAATAATCAACGTGATATTAATCCCCAGGGATTTAACTCACATCTTTGTCTTAAATTTCTTGGGTTTTCCACACTGCGTATGTGTCAGCTGGATGGGCAATTTTTCCAACGTTCGATCAAGAAAGAAAGAAAAGAAGTAGGAAAAAAGAAAAAAAAAACTTAATCAATAGAATTATCCTCACATTCTTTTCTTCAATAATGAATTAGCCCAATCGGATTACACAATCTCATAATGGTAACGCCAACTAAATGATCACAAAATGTCAATTTTTTCTTTCTTTGCTCGCAGAAAATAGTTGAGGGGAAATAAAAATCAATCTGGGATTAGAAAGGAAAATGCATTTACGGATTAGTGTGAGTGGGTTTTTCTGTTTTTTGGATTTTCAAAGGGCCATAGACTACTGTTTTAAAAGATTTACATTTAATTGTAGTTATAAAACCTTATTGAAGAAAAGTCTTCTTCTCTTGGTTCTAAGGGTTTTTCTTTTTAAATTGCCAATCAAGATATTTAGCTGAGTAGAAAAAATGGGGGAGTACTTAAATTTGCTCTGCGATTGAGTAATTGGACCAATGGTGGTGGGGTTGGCCAATATTTCTCCCTTCTTTTTTTTTTTTTTTTTTTACGATTACTTCACAACCCATTGAAAAGAACATTACTGACTGTTCATTAAGGAAAAGTTTACTTGGAGTGAGACAAGCTTGTGATAGCGATGACACTCTTCACCTTTCCTCTAATTAAGTAGGAGTGACAAGGTAAATGGCAAAAGCACTCGTATACTTGTTTCTCACTTTAACTTAATTTTCTCAGATTCGGATTTTTTTTTTTTAGTATTGTTCACCCTCCAGATCAAAAAATTACTTGATAGACGTTTATAATGAAATTGCAGTGTACTGGTGTATAAGGTCGTAAATTCTGCTTTAAAATTTTTATTTCAAAAATGTTAGCTAAATTTAATTTTTAGTGATTTTTTTTTTATTTCTCTTAGGAATGATATTTAAGTATTTAAAAGTATTTAAGCATATGTGTAGTCTAGTTATTAGTGATGATTTGTTTTAACTGTCGCAAATGGGCGAAATCGCTTTGGTAGTTCTAATAATGGCCGCAGTTCTAACAATGGTGGCGCGTTGGTACTGCCAGGTAGATTTATTTCCGGTTCCACCTGGCAGTACCGCCGCAGTTCTAACAATGGTGGCGCGTCGGTGCTGCCAGGTAGATTTATTTCCGGTTCCACCTGGCAGTACCGACGCGCCACCATTGTTAGAACTGCGGACATTATTAGAACTACCAAAGCGACATCGCCCAATTGTGTGATTAAAAATAAGGCCAAATAATCAAAAGTTGAAGTTTTGGATCATGTTTTGGTATCATTGCACAATAGTAAAAAAAATTTGAAAAAATTACGCAAATAAGACAAAAAAGTTTAGGTGACGTATTAAAACATGTTGGCGGTAATTAAAGTATTTTTGACTCAACGGCATTATTTTTTTAAAAATTACGTCACTTCCTGTTACGTTTTATTTATCGCGGCATTATTCAGGGCGCCATGTTTTTATACGTCAACCCTTAAACGAGGGGGAAAATGTCTTGTTTGAATAATTAGACCAAATCTCCAAGGGAAATAACCTCAAGACCTGAAGCCAAAGGATGAAGCAGGTGCGAGGTCCTTTATCTCTCTTCCCATTTTCCCCACTTGAGACCCAACACATCGTTTACCGAACCCATGCAAAATTGATTGCTTTTGGATGTCAACGATTCCATATTCCTTGCGAGAACACTCCCGTGTTTTCGACTGATAGCAAAAATATTTGCTCGTGATAGTCGAGATTTTTTTTTCACTCGCACACTCACTTTTCTCTCTTTCCAACCAGTTTATCTTCTCTTTGGAAAAAACTTTTTTTTTTTCTTTTTTTTACCCTTTCCAAAACTTTTTTTTTTATTTATAATCTTTTTATATATTTCAACCGCACCAAACGGTTTTCAATCTTGGAACGAAAAAGCGACACACAGACGCCATCAAAATGGGCTCAGTCCACTGAATTGTTTTTCTCAAGACGTGAAAGGTGGAGGATGTCTTTTCGTCAAAAACTGCGTTGCCATTGGTGATAGACCAGTCAACTTTTCTTCTGTGGTACATGCAACTGACTGCAGAGAGAGAGAGAGAAAAAAAAAAAAAAAAAAAAAAAGAGAAGAATGCCATGTCCCAGTTTCTCTTGCCAAATTTTTGAATGCGTCAATCTTGTAGCTTTCTCAAGGATCTTTTTTTTTTTTTTTTATACACACATACTTAATGAAACTTAGTTTCATTCCCTACTTATATTGGCACTGATTTTTCTTCTCGCCAACTAATTCCGGTTTGGGTCTGCTGGAGATGATGACTATGATGGAGAAGAGCCATCTTCTCATTTTCTCTAGATAATTAGTTCCTTTTCTTAAAGCCGGCAATTTTTTTTTTCTTTTAAACCCCCACCTTGAGAAAACAGGAAATTTAAGATTCTAAAGTAAACGTTTGGTGTTTCAAAAGGATCAAGAGAAAGCGGCATCAAATTCAATTGGTTTAAGAAGAGAAAAGAAATAAAAAAATAGTATAAGACATGGAAAAGTTGTAAAGATGTTGGATTGCGATGAGATTAAAGGATCAAGCGGATCATTGTTGAAAGCAGCATCGTTGGAGTAAACGAGGAGGAGTTATAGCGTAAGAAGCAATGAGCCCCCATTACACATGTTTGTTCACTCACGCTTCAAATACTAGAGGGGATCGACACTCGATTTCTGTCATCCTACATTAAATTACAGCCACCGACTTTTTGGCAACTCTTTCCTCCGCTAGTTTTGCGGATTCACATAAAGAGCGTCACCTCTACAAAAGATGGACTGCTCACATTACTTGATGCTCACCATGGTGCCGCAACAACAACATATGTCTCGAATTAAATCTCCTCTGCGTAATTTCCTGCTAATAACTACCCCTATTTACAAACCGAGGGAAAGAGGAGTTGTAATGATGCTAATTCCAGTTTGCAATCAAACATGTCAACACATGAGAAATGAAGCAAATAAGTTTTTGTTTCCTCCTTTTCTGTGTAGAAAGGAGACAATAACAAGGGACTTAATTATCCTTCCACTAGCCGTTATTATCAATTGAAAAAGGTTAATTCTTTTGGCACTTCATTTGTAAACTCAATTAATTGCTTCGATGCAATTCCCATCACTGAAGAGTGTGAAACGAAATTAATTGCTTTCTGTGGATTATATACACTCGAATGGATCCTTGTTTTAACTTGTGCGAATTTTCATTCTGCCCTCCAAACTATAATTGCAATTTAATTGCCCACACTTTCCATCTGATTTTTTTTTTTTCCATCAGACTTAACGTCAAAACAGACCACAGCTTGAGACAGCAAATTATTAACTTGATTTGTGTTAATTTATTTTCTGGTACTATTGATCAGTTACTTTTCATTGTACTAATGTGTTATAAGAAAGTATGATATAAGCGGTCTTTAATACCTATTATAGTATAGTTTAGTATAGAATACCAGTTAAAACTACAGTCGAGAATGGGGCGAAGTCGCTTCGTAGTTCTAATAATGGCCGCAGTTCTAACAATGGTGGCGCGTCGGTACTCCAGGTGGATTCGCTTCGGTAGTTCTAATAATGGCCGCAGTTCTAACAATGGTGGCGCGTCGGTACTGCCAGGTGGATTCGCTTCGATAGTTCTAATAAGGGCCGCAGTTCTAACAATGGTGGCGCGTCGGTACTGCCAGGTTGATTCGCTTCGGTAGTTCTAATAATGGCCGCAGTTCTAACAATGGTGGCGCGTCGGTACTGCCAGGTGGATTTATTTCCG
>JAQGAS010001214.1:0-23383 GCA_034686365.1 Pachymerium ferrugineum | reverse complement strand
CGAATAATCATCGAGATTTTTTCAGCATCTTTTGGCAAGTTTTTACAAAATTCGTCGGCCTCAATACCATTGCTGTACAACGTGTTCTCAAGCATCCTATCGTAAGTTATAAAACAGTGGCCCCTCACTTTATCTTGGAAATCATCCTTTTTAAAAAATAAAAATGATTTTGAAATGTTAATCTTAAGTATTTCTGGTATTTCAAAAGTTCACATTGATGCCCCCCATTGAAATTGCTGCCAATAAAAAATTATTTATAGTTGAAGTAACACAATAGGTTCTTATGGGTTTCCAATAAGTTCTTATTGGTTTGCAGCAATTCTTTTTCTAATAGGTTCTTATTGTTTTGCAATAGGCTCTATTTCTAATAGGTTTTTATTGGTTTGCAGCAATTCTTTTTCTAATAGGTTCTTATTGTTTTGCAATAGGCTCTATTTCTAATAGGTTTTTATTGGTTTGCAATAGGCTCTTTTTCTAATAGGTTCTTATTGATTTGCAATAGGTTCTTTTACTAATAGGAACTCTTTCCAGTAGGTTGCCTTTGTTTTACAATAGGTTCCTATTGGTTTGCAATCGTTTTTTTGTAATAAGTTTTATTTCCAATAGGTTTTCTTTTTCTTTTCCAACAGGTTATCATTAGTTCTAATATTGTTTCATAAGATTTCTTAATATAAATTCCCAATTGGAATTTAAAGAAGGGAACAACCACAGCAATGTTAGTGGGGCAACATGTTGTAAACCTAGATTTCTTGTAGTTTTATGAAACCACCCTCCTTATACGTACTAATTCATTTTCAAAGGGTTCTCCACTTTGTAGAATTTTGACTGTAGAACAGTCATTTGCTTTGCATTTATTCTACAATCAATCTGAGATGAAATCTTCCTCTGGAATTCTACACTCTATGGTGCCAACCATCATAGTCTACCACAAAAAAAACTGTGGGTAGAGTTTGGGAAAGAGATCTTTAACCCTGAAGAACCCCAGATCATATTCCAAATTCTTTAGCTGTCACCCATAGGAAAATCTACAGAGTGAGAATTAAACTATACTTTTTGCTTTCATTTTCTACAAAGAAAATTCTACAAAGTGAGAATCAACCTTTAAAAAGTGAGATCAGTCTGTGACTTAAATGAACCCATAAATATTTACATGACGCATTAATCTTTCACAGATTGGTGCTTGTGGTAACTTGAAATTCTTTCGGTCACACTCTTCAGGTTTCTGGAATTCATTAAAGAGTCAGTTGTCACTGACAAATTACTGCCATAAAAACTTACACAAAAGAAAAATGCTCTCAGACATTTTTTGTATGTTAGATGTTGCTGGGAAAAAATAAAAGTTAAAATATAAGTGGGATGTAGTAAATGTAATTTTTTACATCCTTATGAGGTGCATATTGATCAATCATCTTTTGAAAAAATTTTTCTGCTTCAGTCATAACAGAACATTCCTACAATTAATATTTCAATAATTATTTCTTAAAATATAAATTATAAATTACTATACCTCTTCCTCAGCAACAGCAATGTTGAAAACAAATAAAGTAAGGATGGTTACAAAAATGTAGTTCAACATCTTTAAAGTGGAATTTGTACAATGTCAAACGCTGGCTGTTTTTAATGAACTGAATCAATGAAGAGGAAGTTATTACATAAACTACAGGAAAGAAATTTCTTTTTCAATTCATTTTTAAAAAATAAAGCTATAAAATTACTCTGTATTCCAGGAAGTTTTCTCAAACAGATGTTGTTTTTTGCTTGTCAACTTTGTTTTCTTATTTCACAAACCCAACTTTTTTAAAAGTTACCAGCATAATATAAATTCTAAAAGTATTTTATATATATAAAAAAGAATGCAACCAATAAGACTTATAGGAAAGAATAAGAACCTTTAGAAAACCAATAAAAGCTTGAATGAAACAGTCAGAACCTACAGGAAACCAATCACATTCTCTACAAAATCAATAAGAACTATTGGAAACTTTACTAAGAATCTATTGGAAACCAATCAACATTATTGGAAACCTATAGAGCCTGTAGGAAACCTATACTGACAGAAAAAAGGGTGTTACATGGGATGATACACCTTTTATGTGAACATGTACATCTTGCCCTATGAAAGGTGTTATTGTAAACCGTTTAGTTACACGTGATCCTGTTTTTACACCCTTTCACAGTGTAGACAATAGAAAAAGGGAAGGTGTTCTACGTAGGGCTTATATGTACACCTAAAAAGGTGCGATGGAGAGGACAAGTTTTAGGTGTGACTCAACACCTTTAGTTCTCTGAGTGTATAGGAAACCTATAGAACTATTAAGAACTACTAGAACCACCAAGAACTTAACCTATTAAAAACTACTTTATACTTTTAAATTTCTAAAAGGTTCCATTCATTTCCTATTGGTTTCAATTGAACCTTGTTGGAAACCAACCTGGACATATAGAAATTAGGGAAAAAGAATTTCATTAAAAAAATTTTATGTAGTAGGTTAGGGTTCGTATTGAGATATTAAATATTAGGCTGAATTTGTTGATCCGTTTTGTGGTTACATGACATACAGCATCGGCGTGGTTCTTTGTTGGAAATCCAATTCTATAGTACCCAAAAATTCCGTCGAGGCATCCTTTACCTGCAACCACTATCTCTACATAGAGATAGTGCATCTATCGTCAAAATTTTAAACCACACAGAAATATTAAAAATATTAAATTATGATCAATGATTTCTGTTTAGAGACAAGAAATATATTTTAAGTCAAGTATTTATTCCTCACTTTAACTTCCCAGCTGATTCCCTGATAATGGCGCTAGCCATATATCAATATAATACAGGTATATATGCAATAATAAATGAAAAATTGGTCAATTTCTTATTGATCCCATAAGACTAGTGGGTCTCAATTTTTTACAAAAAAATTTCCAATGGGACTACCAGATGTTTTGATACAAAAGTATATTGTCATCATATTTTTAATTTAATTTCCTTTTATCTCAATATTTTTTCCTGTTTGTACATACTATTCATTGATGGGACAAAAAATGTTTTCTTAAAACGATTGTTTATTCATTTGAGTTTTTACAACTGATTAAGAATCCTTAATATAACAATATTTTTATTTTCTACCCAAGCTCTTGCCAAATTTGGTGACAATTTCCATGATTTTGTTGAAACATTTTGATGCCTTGATACCAAAGTCACCACCTCCAAACAACAATTCAATTTCTTGACCAACAGTTCCTGCAGCTGGCATAGACTTGGATTTGGCTGTACTTTTCAGAATTTTTATCAAGTCCTTGAAAGCTGGGGAAATGTCTTTAAGGAAATATTCTTCAACTTCCTTTGGCATTTCCTTCAACTCATGACAACCCTTTGGATCTTTCTTACAGAACTTTTCATACAGTTGCTCTTAAATTAAATCACATTTTTATTTCAGTTTTATAAAATTTTAATAATAATCAACTAACTAGCTTGGTCAGGGTGATCTGAGATGTCTTTGAATTTCTTCAAAAATTTTTCACCATCAGCTGGGATTTTTTCACAAACTTCATTAGCATCGCCACCATTGGAGTAGATGAAATTTTCAACCATTGATTTGTATTTCAACAAATTGTGTTCTTTTAACTTCTTTTTAAAATCTACCTAAAATGTTTTTAAATTTTAAACAGTTACTTTAAAAAATTTAATAAAAATATTTACATTTTGGATGACTTCCTCACAAATTGGAGCTGCTGGAAATTTAAATTTTACTTGATGACAAGCTTCAACATTCTACAACCATTAAACAATTTGTCAAAATTATAAATTTAAAATTTTCATAAAATTTACCCCTAAGAAAATTGCTTTAAGACATCCGTCATAAATGGGCAATTGCTAGAAGATAACAATAGTTCAGAATTGTGACTTATTCAAAGAAAATTGATGATCTGGCCGATACAAGAGCACTCACTTCTGTACTACAGTCGCTGTGTATGGCCCTTGCTGTCGCTTAGCGGGGTTCAGCTTATTTTCTTCTTCTTCTTCTTCTATACTAGAGAGTAGGCCCAAAAGGTTGGGCATTGATTGTTGAGCTTTCAGCTAATAAAATGACTCCTTTTTGGAATTACCAATCACAGTGGAGATAACTAAAACCATTGTTTGGAACTATTATAACAAACAGAAGGTGCATTCGAAAACGTTTAAACGATCGTTTAAACCCGTTTTAAACGACATTTTAGACGGGAATCTCGTCTGAATTCCCGTTTAAACTGGTTTAAACGGGACGAAAATAAACGACCTCTGATCTAAGTTGTTTTTCAGGATGGCTGCCAGTTTGCACGCAAACGACAATTAAACGAATCGTTTAAATTGGGTTAATTTAAGCCATTCAAAAACAGATGATTCGTGTAAAAAGTTGTGTAATTTTTTAAACTGATAGTTTTCGAATGCACCTAGTGATTTTAGTAATCCGCATTATTGGTAATTCCAAAGGAGTCAATGTCATTTCATTGGCTGAGAGCTCAATAATGCCCAACATTTACTCTCTAGTATAAAAGAAGAGAAAAAGTTTAACGCCACTAGCGACAGCAAGGGCCATCCATACACGGCGACTCCAGTACAGAAGTGAAAACTGTTGTATCGGCTGTATAATTGATATTCTTTGTGATGTATCAAAGATTTACCGACTTATCATGTTCAAATAGTCGAATAAGTTCAGTTGAAACTTTGTAGGTCTCAGTGATAATATCACAATCCTACAATTATAAAGAAAACAATGAATAAACTAAAAGTACTAAAACTTTAGTTGAAGTTTTGTACCTGTGTACAGCTGTAGGCAAAAATAGTTAACAGTATGAGAGAAATGAAATACAACTTCATGGTAATTCTCAAAAATGTTCTGAAATTATATGAAAAGAATAAAGAATTTTCAAAAGTAATTAAAATTCATCAGATCAGCATTCAGCAGATTCAGCCAGACTACAGCATATAGGACAAACCAGACAACAACAAAAACTTCATAACCAACTCCGAATCACTAAATCCCCAAAAATAATATCCAACGAATCATTAGAAACAACCCTAAAATCAATTCTTTCACTCTGGGCTAGGCCTAAGCCATCAGGCCTGTAGTCCGGACTTCGGAGTTATGTTCTTTTTAAGTATGTGGATCTTACCTATAGTATTCTTTGGTATGTATACTCTGCTTATAACTTCAAAAATTGCAAATATCAGAATAGGTTAGAGTAGAAAAATAAAATTAGTTTCTGAATAGGGAAAAACCAACTGTTATATATAGGTCAAATTACTATGAAATACAATTAAGCAAGACCACCAGATGTTTTGATACAAAAGTATATTGTCATCATATGTTTCAACATTTTTTCCTATTCATTTATGGGACAAAAAATGTTTTCTTAAAACGATTGTTTATTCATCTGAATTTTTACAACTGATTAAGAATCTTTAATATAACAATATTTTTACTTTCTACCCAAGCCCTTGCCAAATTTGGTGCCAATTTCCATGATTTTGTTGACACATTTTGATGCCTTGATACCAAAGTCACCACCTCCAAACAACAATTCAATTCCTTGACCAAAAGCTCCTGCAGCTGGCATAGACTTGGATTTGGCTGTACTTTTCAGAATTTTGATCAAATCCTTGAAAGCTGGGGAAATGTCTTTAAGGAAATATTCTTCGGCTTCCTTTGGCATTTCCTTCAGCTCTTGACAACCCTTTGGATCTTTCTTGCAGAACTTTTCATACATTTCCACTGTAATATTAAATTATATTTACAAAATTATCAATTTTGTTAATATGAGTAAGAAAAGACTTACGTGCTTGGTCAGGGTTGTCAATAGTGGCTTGGATTTTCTTCAACATTTTTTCACCATCAATTGGGATTTTCTCACAAACTTCGTCAGCATCTCCACCATTGGAGTAGATGGCATTTTCAGCCATTGATTTGTAGTTCATCAAACAGTGTTCTTTGCATTTCTTTTTCATGTCAGTCTAATTCAGAAGTAGAAAATCAGTTTAACCATATTTTAACCATTTATAATGTAACCTAGATTTGATCTAATAGTCAAATAGTTACCTTAAAATGAACTAAAGTTTTTATTTTAAACTCCAATTGTGAATTTGTAAAAGGAACTATATAGAACCAAATCAAAAAACCAATTGGGAACCAATAAAAACCTACTGTAGACCAATAAGAAGTTAAAGAACCTATGGGGAGCCAATAAGAACCCATTAAAAACCTACAAAGAATATTGATCATCCGGCCGATGGAAGTATACCTCGCTTGTACACTGCAGAGACATTAGTAAGCTCTTGGCCAATCAAATGACTGGGATGACCAATTTGAATTAGCAAAACAAAGCAGACGTAACTAAATTAACATTTGGGCAATTACACTATATATTCAATTCAAAGCCAAAATGCTGATTTTAGTTATCTACACTGTGATTGGCTAATTCAAATTGGTCATATCATTGGCTGACAGCTTAACAATGGCCAACATTTTGGGCCTACTATCCACTACATTAGTGAGTGTTCTTGTATCGGCTGGATAATCGATATTTTTTGAAAAACCCGGTTATAAGAACCTTAGTACCTACACTCTTAGAAATATAGATAGGATTGGGTCTGTGAATAGGAACAAATAGTATAGGGACCTACTACACAGACCCTATCCTACCTTTATTTCTAAGAGTGTACCGGAACTCAATAAAAACCTATAGGAAACCAAAGGGAACCTATTAGAAACCAAAGGAAACCTATTGGAAACAAATGAGAACCTAATGGGAACTTATTGGCAGGCATTAAGAACCTATTAGAAGTGTGCCCCTCATTTCTGTTATAGTCCAGTTAGTTTCCAATAAGGACCAATTGGAATTTGTGTTATGCTTTGTTGCATTCCTATTGGAATGTATTGGGAACCCAATGTAAACCCAAAAAAATATAGAAAATATTTACGTGTCTGATGACTTCTTCACACATTGGAGCTTGGGATAATTTGAATTTCTCTTGGTTGCATTCATCAGGGTTCTAATAAATTTTTAAAATTTCACAATAGATTTTATCCTTTAAAATCTCTTAAACTTACACAAAGGAAAAATCCTTTAAGACATCCTGCATAAATGGGGTGTTGCTAAAATTTATAAAAAAATTACAATAAATTTCAGTTATTAAAAGTACAAAATTTTACATCTTTTTCAGGAGCAAACTGATGAATGGCCTTAACTAAGATTTTGTAAACCTCAGTAATGATGCAGCAATCCTGTAATTACAAATTTACAATATAGTTTTTTCTAATATTACTTTTCTATAATATTAATTACCTGAGCAGCAGTATTGCACACATATAGGGAAAGTAAAGTTACAAGAATGCAGCTGATCTTCATGATGTTTTTTTTTTGGTAATCCCAAGAGCTGAACTTTCTAAGACTGATTGCTGCAACCTTTGGGTTTTATATATAGATGCCAGGAAAACAAGTATTTGCATCACTAAAGAGTGTAAGGGTTTATTGTAGCACGAATTTCCTCAATTGAATGGGTAGATTTTCATAATTTGAAAAGTATACGTCATACACTAATGTTATGTTTATGTTGTTTACTTTACGTCATAGTATTGGGTTTATGGTAATTTATGTAGAAAAACATCTTTTTGTGATTAAGTGAAAATACTCGAATGTGGGAAAAATAATAATTAGAAATTTACAAAAGAAACAAATTTCTAATAGAAATTGAGCAAGAATTTGAGTTTATTTCTCAATTTTTATAAAAACCGAAAACAAAATTTTTATGCAATTCCTGATATCAAACATTTTTTTAGTAGAAAGAGATCAAGCTTTATGTCGACGGAAGCTACTGAGGCCACACGTGACGGTAGATATATTATAAATTATGCATTGACAAGACAAATTTTAGTTGCAAATTTACTGCCAAATATTATGTTCAACTTGTTTGAACAAGTTGCATGTCTTTGCCACTACTTAAAACAATAAAGACGCTTGCATTGCTTGCAACACCAGCGCCTCCATTGTAACAGATAGCGGAATAATTTATCAACTTCAAGGTTGAGTTCACTTTTATGAAAAATATTTTCACACACTACAAAAGATGGAAAAAATATCATTTCCTACACGAACAATATTCCAATAATACATTCATAAATCTGCATCCTGTTTTTTCGCAACACTTCAAAATACTGAACAAATAACAAACATGAGATTCAAAGACTACGGAAACTCTTTGTATTCCTTCATATAACTTGTTGACCAAACCAAACAGAAAATGAAAAAAAATTCATAAAAGAAATTCAATAAATTTTATTCCTCTTTATCATTAACTTTTACATTTTATAATTTTATACTTTACATTACAACTTTTTTGCCAATAGCTGAAGCAATTTCTGTGAAACATTTGGCAGCTAGTTCCCCAACTTCACCACCACCAAACATTGTTTTAATACCATCAGTAAGTTGACTACTGACAGCCATACCCTTACTTTTCCCAATTTGTTTCATTTGTTTAATGAACCCATTAAAATCTTTACCGAATTTTTCTGCTATTTTCTGCGGTAAACTTTTCAACATTTCACACTGCTCTTTATCTTTCTCGCAGAATTTTTTGGAGGCAGCCTCAGCTGCTTCTGGTCCCCCTTTAATGTATTCTTCGAGTATTGTGATTCCTTGGTCGCATAATTGGGGCATTTGCTCGCATAATTCATCTGGATCACAATCAGCAGAGAATAAAACGTTTTCAATCATGCTTTTAAATTTTTTGATGTTGTATTCTTTGATTCTTTCCCTCGATTCTGGCTGTAAGAACAAACAATAAAGTTACATGGCTCTTCTAAGATACCATACTTAAAGATTTTTAAAAACTTTAATTTTTGTTCAATTCAACGTTAAAATGTAAGTGTTTAGCTTCGTAAGTCTTTAGAATTAATTAATGAAACTCAAAGAAAAAGCTAAGACTATGTGTGTGCATTTTAAGGGAATATTTACAAATTTAGTACCAATCGATTCCGCTGAACCATTATTCTTTTTCTAAACCATGCATAAACCCACAATAAATGCGTTTATAAACCCAGATTGATGTCTACTTTTTACATTAAAACTACATTTTTCGTCACAGCAGTTCGGGGAATGCCCCCAATAAGGGGGCAGCCATATTGGGCTATATCGCCACTAGCTGTCAACAGAGGGAGTAAATCAAATTTATATTCTTACGTGGCTAGAGAATTTCTCGCAGCTTGGAAACTAAAAAGATAAATTTTATAAAAAAATATGTCAAACTTGAAACCAATGTAATCGTACCTGTTGCATTTTAAATTTTGTCGGGTCGCATTTACTAGAATCCTACACAAAATGTGTGAAATTTAATTTTATGATTATAAAATGTCATTGTATGGACTTACTCCAGTGACCAGTGCAAACCAGCAGCCTTTGAAACCCTCAATATCAATAGACTAAAGAATGTAAAAAGATTAATTACTTAATAATTAAAGCAAACTAAAGTTTCTACGGAATTCCTAACAATGTAATAAATTAATCTACGGAAGTTCTATAGAAACAATTCATATTTTGAACTGAATTTTACCTTGTCCTGCTCTTTTAAAACTTTGTCAGCAAACTTAACCCCAGCTTTATAAATTTCATCATCTAGTTCACAACCCTAAAACAATATGTAATTTATATCATTAAAGCGCCCTCTATTAACACTATTTTAATTATAATACAGCTGCACTTCTTGATTACCTTAATTCCACAGACAGTAGCCAAAACAACCAATAATGTCAGCAGGTTCATGTTTAAAGTGTGACTCGCAACTCCAAAATGGAACTTTATGCACTGTCAAATCTTTATATATATACGACTATCTATTTCTTTTATGTTGTCAATGTCCATTGAGGTGTGCGGATACACAAATTTTTATCTGAGGAAGTCTACTCAGCGAAATTTCATCCTGTCCTTTCTGTGTGCTCAGAATTCTATTCATCATCAACTGATTTTATCATCAGATTTTTCATGGATATAAACAGAAAAAAAAATATTTCTCGTGTGAACTCTGTCAAGTTTATAGAAATATATTTTTTATGGGTTATTTCAACACTTGGTGTAATAATCTCAGAATCAGCACACACAAAACAGGGGGAAAAATTCAAAGTCAATATTTAATCCGATAATAACCAGCAGGAACATGTATCGTGTGCGCTAACAATCTCCACTGAGTAAGCGAATGTGTACACTTATTCAATATTTTCATCTTTTAAATTTTTTTATTTCAAAATTAGATGTAAAAAAATTCATTTCATGGTTTCTCTGTTATTAAAATCCAAAATTAAAAATTATGTATTAAAATCTTGTATTTTTAAAAAACTTACTGCGACATCTGTCATTGAAAAACTTAATGTCATCAACTACTATTGTAGATGCTCTTGAAGTGGCAGATAAAACGACCTATAAAAAGAAATAAAAATAAAAAAAACATCAAAGTGACACTTGAATTTCTACTTTAAAAACTTCAGTTTGGTTGTTCCCAACATGCATTTCGGCGAATCGCCATTTTGGTGCGCGCGTCACAACATTTTCCTTCCAAATTTCCCGCCATGGTTCAGTGCGTAGTTTCCTCTCTGATACGCTCAACGAAGCAGCTAAGTTTGTGATTTGTTTATTAGAGTAGCTGTATTATGTAATGTTATTGATGAACTTACTCATGTCATTTCCATAAATCATGTACCAAAATGTTACGCAAAGATTGTCACTAGGGGTTAAAACGGCGCTTTCAATGTGTGATGTAGTAGGGTTCCCAGCAGGGGTGAATGGATCAAAGAAAATGAAACCAGCTTTAATTTAAAAAATAAAATTTAAAGTTATAAATTTATATGAAAACTGGATAAATACCTTGAGGAATATTGTAAGTCCTGTCATGAACATTAGCAGGTGATTTGGTAGGTACAGCCATTTGCCATTTGATATCAGAACTGATCCCTGATGTTGTCCAACCACAGAAATCAACATCAAATGAGCAATCCCCTGGAAATACTTTAGCTCTCTCTGGAAGAACTAAATCACAGAAATCAAATCTATAAATCTTATTGGATACCATATGGGATTTATTGGAAACCATATGGGATCTATTGGAAACCATATGGGACCAATTGGAATCAGTAGGAACTATATGGAACCTATTAGAATCAATAGGATCTATATGGAACTTATTGGAAACCATATGGGACCTATTGGAATCAGTAGGAACTAAATGGAACCTATTAGAATCAATAAAATTTGTATGGAACCTTTCGGGATCAGTAGGAACTAAATGGAACTTATTAGAATCAATAGGATCTATATGGAACCTATTGGAATCATAATTAGAATCAATATGTTCTGTATAGCACCTATTAGAAATCATATGGAACCTTCTGAAAACTACATGAAATTTATTGGAAACCATATGAAACCTATTGGAATCAATAGGAACTATATGGAACTTATTGAAAACATGGAACCTATTGGAAACCATATGGAACCTACTGGACATTTAAAATGTAAAATAGTATGAAATACATAATCCCAAATAGTTTCCAATAAGTTCCAATTGGAATCTCGTTATGCCTTGTTGGATTCCTGTTGGAAACCTGCCAGGGATCCAATTGCAAGCCAATTGAAAACCATAAATTAACTCATTACTTTGACAACTGTCTTTCAAAGATGATGTCACAGTTTGATTCTGCTCCCCAACAGGAGGCATTTCTCCTGGTGGTCCCTCTGGTGGCGGAGGTGCTGCACCTACATCGCCTCCTGCAGGTGGTACTGGAGGTGAGGGCTCACTTCCTGGACCCTCTGGTGGTGGAGCTTGCCTACCAAACCTACGTCTTTTCCTGCTTTGTTTAGATGGATATACAAAAGCAATGTCATCAACTGCTATTAAGCCTAGAACTTGAGCTCCCCTAATTCCTTCAAATACAATTTGGAATGGGATTTCTGAGGAAATTGAAACTTGGCAATGAATCCAATGTGGGATTTGGTGATTTTCCAAACGCCATATGAGTGTTGGTATTGATGATGCATCAGTGGAATTCAGTAAAAGAACCTAAAATTGTATCAGATGAATGATTAAATAACTAAATCCAATAATTATACTTGTAGAGCTCCTAATCCATTTCTGGATGTTATTGGAGATGACATGTACACCCAGAAATTCATGCATAAGTTGCCATCAGTTGGGGATAAAATTGGACTGAGAATTCTTGACCGGTCAAGAGCATGGTGTGCAAAGGAATTTGTTTCAAATTTCATATATCCATCTATTGAAAAGAATGGCTGGGTTAGAAAAAGGAAGTGGAAGAATGGTAGGATTTGTAAGTTTTACCAATGACATTATCTGGTAGTAAAGTGTGTCCTTTGGGTTGTGCTACTTGGCTTCCACTGTTAACTAGTTTCCATAAATTAGGACTGTTCATGGGTTGTTGAATTCTTTGTACAGTCCATTTGCAACGATCGTCTAGAAAGGCGCACTCACCTGGTCTGCCACTGCCAAACGTTGGTAGAGCTAAAGTGTGTGGGAAAAATGTCTTAATTTTGATTCAGGATTTTGATTTGCTGTACATACAGAAGAAGAAGAAGAAAAAGAAGAAAGTTTAACACCGCAAGCGACAATTGGGGTCATACTCGGCAAGGTAAGCTACAAAGAAGAAAAAGAAGTAGGCTTTACGCCGCAAGCGACAGCTGAGGTCATTCGCGGCGGGAAAACACTAAGCTACAAAATCAAAGCACACAGATAATGCCAGGTGGTCAGAGAAAAAATTAGAATGATAGGAACGATAACAGCTTTTACGGTATTTTGAAGAAGGTTGCAAGGGAAACCAGAGACCATGAAGGAAAACCCGTACCAGCAAGATACCAAAAATTTTCTCCACATATTGTAATGAGGTGATACAAGACACGAATATCAGTCTCTTCTGCAACTTACGTGCGCATGCTCCTTGCTGAAAACTTATATCATCAATTGCAACGTTTCCTCTAGAAGTCAACCCTACAATTGCTTCAATAACAACTTGAAACTTGTCAGGCCATGACACAGTCACTTGGGCTGGATACCAAACATCTCTTCCCAAACCAGCTCCAAGAGGTTCTTTGATTGCCCAAACAACTGTAGCATTAGAACCAGAAGGTGCAATCAAGACAGCAAGAGGTCCAACCCCAGTGCCAAACTCTGATATCCAAAAACGCATACAAAATGGCTGTGAAGTTGTAAAAACTGGACTCAAAATACGGGCAACATCATTCGTTCTTCTGGGATAATTAGAGTCTATGTACAAATAGCCACCATAGTCAGAATGATCTTTCAATGGTCCAGTATTGCTATTGAATGTGCCCCAACCCAATTTCCAATCAAAGTCATCAGTCTGATCATTCGTCCAATCACAAGTATTCAAATCAAAGTTGCAGTCCCCTTGGCAGAACCCTGAGAAAAGCTGAGTGTCATCAATTGCTATGTAGCCAAAGTAGTCTTCTGCGTTGAAGTTTAGGTCTGTTATTAAACCTTCCATTGCAATCTAAAAGTAGAAATGTTTTGTAAAGAAATTATGGTGAATGTTTATGTTTCACTTTGTAAGGTTGAGTTGAAGTGAAAGAGATGGAGTTTCTCTTCCATATGGCGTTGGTGACATCAAAGTTTTTCCAGATGGTTCTTTCAGAAGAGTTTGTAAGATTGCTGATTGGTTGTGTTATTAATATTATTTGCATTCCACCAGCTCCTAGGCCACTGGTTGTGTACCAGAAGGTAAGGCACACTCCTTCTGGACCTGTTGGTTGTCTGATTTTGCTGATTACTCTTCTGGATTTCGATGTTTGGGTTGATTTTGAGTGCAGGTCCAATAGGAGGTAACCATGCATACCTGCAAAAGTTAATTTTTTAATTAAACAATTTGCCAACTTTGCAGTAAAAACAATAATGTGTGTCTTTTTATATTCGTACAACGAAAATCTAGTGAATATTTTTGCAAATTTCTGTAATATAAAAGTTTTGGCAACTTTCTGCAATATTCTTGTTGAGAAGTTTTGGCAACTTTCTGCAATATTCTTGTTGAAAAGGTTTGGCACCCTTCTGCAATATTCTTGTTTTGCAATAACTCTGCAATACTTTGTTGACCAGTAATTTCCCAGGTGAAAAACTGCAGGTTATCAACTGCTCCAGCAGTAGGTATGAAAAACTAGAGGACAACTGCAGTAAATCTGACAGCTTTACTGCAGTCTTTGGGGCAAATTACTGCAGTTTTATAGTTTACTGCAGTAATTTTCTTTACTACAACATGCAGTAGAGTTGTCAAATTTTGGTTTAAAAACCTTTGAGTTTTTGCTGTCTTTAAGAATATTGAAAACTTCTGCAATTGACATGCTACAAATATTGCTGTGTGCACAATTTCGGTAAAAAAAAGTGATGCAAACAGGAATTATTGCCCAACTCTTGGAGCATTGTATCATAACTGACAGTAATAACTTTCAATATTTTAACGACAGTAATAAGAAACTTACTTGAGTCTTTACTAACATCTTGCGGTGGTCCACCAACAAAGAATGCATTACTAGCATTACTCAAAACCCAAGAAGTGTTAGCAAAATTCCAAAAGTTGCATACACCTGCAGACCCAGCTCTTTTTCTAATAACCTTATTTCTTCTCTTACTAGGTGCAGATGCATTACTTGCATTTGCATTAGCTGTTTGACCCTGTACTGAAGTATTTGGAGCATCAGCTTGATCAAAAGTGCATAGATCTGTCAATGGTTTTTTAGTATCTGGTTGTGTTTGACGTGCAGAGCGAAAAAATTCCTACAAAAACCCAAAATATAAAAAGAAAATTAATATGCGCAAGTATCTAAACCATATCCATGGGCCAAATTAAATTATAGAAAACTCCAGGAAAGGGTCTGGACCACATAACCTGATGTAACCCTGAAGTAGTAGCAGATTAGGTTATTTGAGGCCCCCACCCTATACTTTACCATATTATTTTTGGAAGGGGTTGAAAGGACATCCCCTTCCACCCATCATGGGCTTCTCCCAAGACCCCTACTTGAGTGAGAAGTGCGAGAATAGGTAAATCCACCACTGCCCTGAACAGGACCAATTCATAATGACCCACTCCAATGTGTTGTCATTCATTTAGAAATTGCCCTGGTTGAGATCCCCAGCCTATCTTTCCCATACCACTTTAAATTGGGTGCATTTAAAGCAGTCCATTTTATGATGCATCAGGTTGTGGCCTAAACTCTATACTTACAGCATTGGACATTAACACCAAAAGCAATGCAGAGAAAAACCCTAATATTAAGGATGTCATTTTCAGAGCTGCTACAGTCGAATGTCCTGCTGTGACTGTTGACTTATATTATGAATCTAGGAAAAGGATATTTGCCATGAATCCTGTTTCATGGCCTTTTAGAGCTATATATCCTTCAATTTGTATTTTTTAAATCAAGTGGAAAAATTATTTCAAATGTACATTTTTTTAATATAATTTTTTTTGTATAGATGAGATAACAAAATCCGGCAATTTTTATATTCAAGGGTTTTAAAATTCCAAAATAAAAACTGCAATTTTTAAGTTGATTCGTCTCATTGAATGGGTCGAAAATTCTTTTCTGGTTGTAACACTTTATTTTTGACACATTTTTCAACCCATTCCTCAGTTACAATATGAAATTTCTTGGTTCGGGATCGATTGAGAGAGTTTAATGCTCCCAAATTTGTTAGGTCACTGTAAAAAAAAATACATAAAAATATCATTAAAATTTTATATAGTTTTTTTCCCCTTATATTAAATTTAATTACTTGGAATTGACTATAGCATGACTAACATCCTTTTCCAGTCGAGTTTTAGTGAATCCCCCATAAAATTCGTATTTCATTCGACACAATGACTTGGAATTGGAGTCAAAATGGGCAACACAAGCACGAAATAAGCCTAAATGTGAGGAATTTGGAAAATATTCATTTTCTAAATGTAGGATGTCCCTCTGATCTAATTCATCGAGTTTCGCTTCTTTCATTTGTTCGAAAATATATTTAAGTTTGTCGGTGTTTGTATCTTCTGTGTAACTATCCCCGAATTGGTCGTAACTAGAGGTGAATGCATCAGCTGTTTTTTTAGTCGCAAACCACATATCCAATGGGGACCTGAAAAATTAAAGTATTAATTAATTAATTATTTTAAAGGGGCAATCAACCCAATTAACAACTTGAGGTTAAAAAACTGTAATGATTTATAATTAGACATTCAGTAATCAATTAAGAGTTAAACCAGGTTACCCAGATGCGACACGGCATAAGGCAGAACTGGAAATAGGAAATCACTAGCGATCCTAGCGAAAGGAGGGGTACACCAATGAAACTTTCATTGTTGGGAAGCCAACGTTTTGCCCCGCACTATGTTAATAGCGTTGTGCAGGGTAAAGCGTTGACAAAATGTAAAATAAGGGAAAAATGTAAAGATTAGGCAGTTTTTAATCGAAAGATGCATCCCCTAGTGGCAGAATTCGATATTAAAACCTCCTAAACTTTAAATACAACAAAATTTTCATGGACTTCAGCTAAAATCAACTTGTCAAAAATGGTTTTTTCACAATTTAATTGTCTTATACCAAGGTATTAATCGCTGTTCCTCAATACAAGATTTGAACCAATCACATTTCACTACGTCGTGTTTACGTAACGCTATAATATTTCGTGCGCGAAGGACCAACTCAGGAGCAATCACACAAAATGTATTTCTTTCTGTGTAGAAATCAATAAATTAACCACTTTATAAAACATTAAAAAATTGGAATTAGAAATTTACTCGGATGCATCACCACAGTTCCACCCTGTTTCAACACTTCCGTTTCAATATCCATTTTCTCCTTACCAGGACGAGCCGTTACACAAATTTCTTTACCTTTGAAAATATCAGACACCTAAAACCAAACAAACCCATTATAATATACAAAATCTTTTTTGAAAATTGAAAAAAAAGTGACTTTTGTGATATTTTTTCCATCAGGTCCCTTAAACTGGACAACAGCACTTTGCCTTTCTCGTACAACACGCGGCTTCTTTGGTGACGGTTCTCCGGAATCTTCCATACGGGATGCCAACTTGCCCTCGCATTGCTATATAAAAACAGAGATTTCATCAGTGTAAAAGTAGCGTGCTATTCTTTCTGCTACTTTGACAAAAAAGTAGTGGCACTACTGCTATTTTCTATAGTAGCCTTACTTTTCAAAATAGTAGCGCAACTTTTTAATAAAGTACCATAACTTTGCCACCGCCACTTTTCAATGTAATAGCACTACTTCGTTACTGCTACTTTCCAAAACAGAATCATTAATTTGCTATAGCTTTTCAATACAGTAGCACAACTTTGTGACTTTTCAATGCAGTGGCAATACTTCGCTACGCTACTTTTCAATACAGTAGCATGCAGTTGCTACCGCTACTTGTCAATTCAGTGGCAAACTTCGCTACTTTTCAATACAGTAGTGCAACTTCGCTACTTTTCAGTGCAGTAACACTACTTCGCTACTGCTACTCTTCAATACAACAACAGAAGTTCGCTACTTTTCAATACAGTAGCGCAGCGTAACTTAGCTACCACATATTTTTCAATACAGTAATGCAACTTTGCTACCGCTACTTTACAATGCCTAGCATATAACTTTGCTACTTTCCAATGCAGTTGCACAACTTCGCTATTGCTACTTTTCAATTCAGAAGCAGAACTTTTTAATACAGTAGCACTACTTCGTTACCACTACAGAAACTCAACTTTGCTACTTCTACTTTTCACTTTATATCTCGCTACTGCTACTTTTCAATTGAGTAGCGTAACTTAGCTGTCACATACTTTTCAATACAGTAATGCGACTTTACAGCTGCCATTCACACTATAGTTCGCCACTGCTCCTTTCAAATGTAGCATAGTAGCATAACTTTGCTAGGGAAATGTAGCGGAAGCAGGCACAATACAGAAATTAATAAGAGAGGTGTTGCAACTATTGCCAATATGCACTACAGCTATCATTATTTTAACAATGCATAATCGCAGTAGACTAACAATAGCGTTAATAATATATATCGATATCGTAACAATTGCACCACCTCTCTAATTTGTATGATACAGTTTAATAAGTCAAACCGTTCTCAATTGTTCAAACTCTTCAACAGTCATACACTCGTACCACTCCTTATCATATCTAATTTTCTCAACCCGGGGAAACCTCAACGTATACCCAGTCATAAACTTATCACTACGCGTAATCTCAGCCGCCTTCACTTGCACAATCTTTGACTTGGACGGTTCAATCCACAAATCAGGCCTCTCCTTATGTCCACTGCCTATCACGATACAACCAGGAGGATTGCGTTTATCGTACGGCTGCCAGTGTTGATTTAACTGCATACACAACTCGTACAACTCATTAAAACTGTACCCAGATCCGACACGAGCTACAGAATGGAAAACTGTTGGATGTTCCCCGGGAATTTTCGGCTTCACGGCTACACCGAGTAAGAAGTGAGAAGTTAAACCACGTCTTCGACCTTCCCCGAAGTTCCCTCCAATTATAATCAAATCTAATTGCTCCATTAACTCGTCTACGTAGTCCGGTTTGATTTTATACCAACCGGCTTTACGTTGGTTGGGTTTATAGATAGAAGAAGGGTCTTTAATGACGATTCCTTCTTCTCTCTTTTCAATAGCGTTGTTCAAGGCGTCGATTGCATCTTGCTTCAATCGAATTTCGCTTCTTGGGGTGAATAAAAGCCGGCCCTCTAACGGCGTGAATAAGTCTTTAAGGTAGTTGAGACGCTCCATTAAAGGGAGGTTTGTTAGCACTTTGTCGTTGTACATTACAATGTCGAATACGCAGTAACATGGGTGATATTCGACGTCATCTTTTAAGTATTTCACGTCAAAGTTTTCGCCTTTGGAACCTGTTTGGAAAAAAAATCTTCTTTTAGCGATTGGATGACGTTTATTTTACGTTTTTATTTTAACCGATTAAATTTGTTTTGAAGTTGTAGCCAACCATTTCGCCATCGAGAATGCAGTTTTTGACGTTGGGGTTGAAGCAGTTGGCGATGTGGCATGTTAAAGGGCCCTCTGTTGAGGTTCCACCGAAGCTGTCAGTGAAGTCGTTTGAGTTTCGTGAAAAGTACATGAATTTTTTGCCATCAGTGTGGAGTTGCATTCGTTCTCCATCGTGTTTTGTTTCGCAGTAGTAGGTTTTGTTCATTAATACTTTTCCTATCTGGGAATTTAAAAAATGATTTGTTAAAGGGCAGTCTCAATAAAATTACAAATATTGGAGACGAACAGCAGTCTTCTGTTGGATCCCCTCCATGCTAATGAGCGAATGCTTTTACATTTAATCTCCAAGTTATGTAGCTAAACTTAGAGTGACAGCAATTTCCCAAACCTTGGCATGACGTATGAGACGACAATAACAGAGATGTGGGAGGTGCAATGTGATGCGTGTGCATGTGATCTGTAATGTGATGTGTGTATGTGATCTGTAATGTAATGTGATGTGAGTGTGATGTGTGCATGTGAGTATGTATGGGTGTGTGTGTGCATGTATGTCATTTAATGTGATGTCTGTCTGATTGTGTGAGACCTGTAGTGTTGCACTCGTTACCGTTACATGCAACCTCGTTACAGTTACCGTAACGAAGCTGTAACGACTACAGCTTCGTATGTATGTCTGTGTAATGCGTTACATTTTATACAAAATCGTTACTGTAACGATTTTGTGTAACTTCGTTACATTTTTTAAGTAACGAGTAACAAAATATTCGTTACTTTTGCGTTACAACTAGGTGTCAACAAAAAGGGGACTGGGACAGTTTGAAAGGGAGTAAATGACACAAGTGTAATAAAATTGACTAAAAACACATATAGATTACATGCAATTTTAGATAATGTTAAAAAAGGGACTATAGTTGCAATGCAGCAATAGTAGATTAAATGGTAATGGAATTTTAGCTTTATACAACTTGTAACGAAAAGTAAATGTAAGGGTAACGAATTTTGTAACGGTAACGAACTCGTTACACTTTATTTTATCGTTACTGTAACGGTAACGAGCTGTAACTCGTTCCTTTTTTTTGGAATGTAACTGTAACGGTAACGCGTTACAGTTTGCAAGTAACGAGTACAACACTGGTTATTATTATTTATTTCCAAAGTAATGCAATTGCCAATTGGAGAAGCACTCACAAAAAGAGCAGTGTTGTAAAGAACGCGAACGAAAAGTTCGCGTTCACGAACGCGTTTTTAAGTTCATGAACGAAGTTCATGAATTCGTTCTTTATATCATGAGATGAACGTGAACGGCGATTCGTTCGCATTTTGAACGAACGATGAACGAATTTTCGTTCACGTTCATAATTAGCTATATTTAATGTAAAACTTCCAAAAAAATAATTGAAATTAAAAATTTCTTAATTGAATTAAAATTTTGTTTACATTTACAATTACCTGAAGAATTAATATGATGGCTGATCTATGTACTGGTCCCTCAAACAAAAAGATTGACCAATAAGAAACAAGGTCAAGGGAAAGAGGGGGGTGGACTTGAGTTTTAATCCTCAACACGTGGTATAATGAACGTGAACGGAACGCGTTCACGTTCATGAACGATGAATCGTTCTTTTTTTAAATTACTATCATGAACGCGAACTTGAACGCGTTCATTTTCACGTGAACGCGAACTTGAACGCGTTCAAAAAAAAAAGAACTTTTTACAACACTGAAAAAGAGTTACTGATGACTAATAACATGAAGATTTTAGTAAAGTGTGCAGAATGGTTAATGCAACTCTGGTTCGAGCAGTTGACTATCCTTTCACGAATTTGTTTGGGCAATGAGTTTCAGTGGGGGATAGCACAGTATCGATAAACTTTGTATGAGCAAGGATGTATATATTATATACATCCTTGGTATGAGAGTGTCATCTCTTACATCATGCCTGTAAAACTTTTTCCCGTCTTTCGTCTCCAATATTTGTAACATTAGTGAGTGATTGTTGTTAATTTTTTTTTTTTTACTTTATCGGGAGTTGCAGTCTCTGCCAACATTGGCCTGAAAGGGGAAAATAGACTAATAGCAATTTCATGTCCGCGAACATTTGGATCCCGAAGTGCAATGCAAAGCTAAAGTAAACCCAAAAAGAATTTTAAAATTGTTGTAAATGATGTTTTTTTTTCAAGTTGCGTTTACTTTCAACAAACTACTGGAATTATCGTACGACTCCCTAGCATCGGGATGATACGTAGACAAGATGAGCTGATCACTTAAACCAAATTTCATGTTCTTCATAACAATACGAATCAACCATTTCTGTTCTTCCGGTGACATATTTTGAACTAAATGTTCAAGTGTGTCAAGTACAACACCTATAAAATAGTGAAAATAAATTAAAGTTTGGGTATAAACACTGAATATTAATTAAAACCTTGTTTCCTTTCTGCATGACTTAGAGCAATCGTATCTAAATGCCCATTCACATCCTCAATTGAGAAATTTCCCTGCGCACGATGTCGACTTTTCACCACAAAATAAGCGATCGCGGCAAAATCACCCGCATCCTATAATAAAATAATTAATATTCGATCATTTATTCATAATAAAAGTCGATTTTACCGCTCGTGCGCTTTGCGGAGCCCGAAAATTGAGTAGTTTCAATGCATCTTCACTGTCTTTAGCAATGCCTAATATTTTAATTAATTTAGTAGCAAATGTTTTCTGTAAAAATAAAATTTTTTCATTAATTAATGGGTAAAAAAAAAATGGGTGTAAAAATACTTCTTTGAGGCCGTACGCTCCTCGTTCTTTATCGAGATGCGGTAAAAGTAATCGCATTGCAGGGTAAAACGAATCCGTCTACGAAAATGATCAATAGTTAATGGTTTATGGGTTTGTAAGTGTTTAATATTTACGGTTTTTGGATTATTTTTGTGTAAATCCGAATGAAAATTTCGCCATTTGGTTATAAAGTTTTTCAGAGCTTCTTGTTTTTTATCACGGCCTTGTTTTGTACTAATTCGCTCACAAATTACGCATAAATCATTAAAGGAGATTTTACTGGCTACTGATATGGTGTCTGTTGTCATTTTTATAAAGGTAGCACAAGTTGCGACCTGCCTGACTAGCCTAATGTTTATATTGAAGGTTGGGTAAATTTAAAATGTGATTTCATCGGTTACAATATCAAAATAAATTTTATTAAACGATTTGTTCTCTAGTCACACTCCAAACAATAATCTTTATTAGCGGTGAACGTGGTTAGGTTGATTAGGTCATTGTAATTGAATCTTTTCCTGTCATAAGATAACTTTTCCGTTTATCAATTCCGTCTCGTAACTATGGGTACTGGCTGTAAACAAGATTTGGTTATTACTAAATGGAGATTCAAATGACACCAAATTCAGGCTTCTTATCATAGAAATAACGTATTTCCAAATTTCATTCTTGAAGGTCAAGTTTAAACGAAATTTTAACGAGTTGGGTGATCATAATTTTAAATTTTATGAGTTCAAAGTTTCAAGCTTTAACATTTTCTTTTTTTTGTGTAACCGTCTCTCATTTCCCGACGACCGAAACTGCAGATATCGCTTGAAGCGTTATTGCTTCCGTGAATTCCAGAAACGAACAAAAATCACTAAGGTTTTTGTGGACACATTTGAAATTAATCAATTACCTTACACTAATTTTTAAAAAGTTAATCTCCACTTAAAAAAAAAACTAACAAATATAGAGCAAATTTTACCATTTGAATAAGTCACGTGTGAATCCCGTAGAATATTTAATCCAACCCTAGAAGATTTTTTTTTTTAAAACCGAGGTGCAGCAACTGTCAACATTTCCCATTCACGTATTAATCGCTTTCTTTTCTAGTTCTCTTCTCAATGCACAATGGATGTTGGGTGGGGAGGAATAAAAATCGGAGTCAACGTCGATATTCAACGAACCGACGGTAAGATTTGGTAGAAAACGGGAAAACATTTTCAAAAATAACGGGCGACGGAGAGTGAGAATTAAGCCGAAACCGGCTTTTGGGTTATGTAGGCTTAAAAATTTACTAGATTTTAATTAAATTTAGCTAATTTTCACTGTTTGGAATGTTAAAACGGAAAACTTCCGTAAAATTCCGTAATTTTTCGGAGTTTTGTAAAGGAATTTACTCGTTTTTGATGTTTTTTCCGAAATTTTGTGTCAAAATTTTTGCTTCTTCGGTTTTATTTATTCGGAAATAAAAGGTTGCAGTTTGGTTGTTCTTTTTGTCTTCCTAAATGGGCCGATTTGCCTTATATGTAAGTGTATTAGTCATCATCGCCTTATTTGACATGGTTTTT
>JAQGAS010001213.1:0-23384 GCA_034686365.1 Pachymerium ferrugineum | reverse complement strand
CATAGTCCCATAAATAAACACAAGTTGCCTCCGATATCAGCAAATAAACTACTTGCACTATATATTACACGTTCATTCAGAGTCAATTCTGTCTCATCAAAATGTAAATTTATTTCACCGTCAGTTACCTTCTTAGAACTTTTGTTGTCTGCTAATATAGTGAAAGTTCGTTGATTGCACGGACGTTTACAGCCGCAATCGTCATAAATTTTAGGCGCTAATGTGGCTGATATTGCTGCAATGTAAGAATCGTACGCTTGACTCGAGTCGCAAAAGGCTGCTTTCACTGATTGTTCAAAAATTGGTAATCTGGAAAGTCAAAACAAAATTTGTACGCTGTCAGACAAAGACACTGTTTAGTCATTTTATACCTGCATTTAGTATTTTTGATTAATGTTTTCGTCACGCATTTCTTGTAACACATGTGCAGCAAATCATCATCCCAACAAGGTTTCCGTTTTAGATTCAAAAAATGATACTAGTACCAATTTTATTATTAGACAAGTATTGCAAAATAATTTTCAATTACCAATATTTACATTTTTAATAGTTATACGTGTAAAAACAGTCGAAGTTGAATCTCCTGGTAAAACTATATCATAGTCGGTTTTGTCGGTGATAATAAACTTCAAAAAAAAAAAAAAAGAGTTTTCATACGTAACACAAGTTGACTTTAGTATGAAATTACCAAAACATTGTGGTTCAAAAGAATATTTGTGAGTGGAATTTTTAATTTGTTTTTAGAGTTGGTCGTATCAGCTGAAAATGAAATTAATTTTCATTATTACAATTTGTGGCAATTACGACTCGAATGCGAAAACCTTTAATATGATAAGTAGCGCATTGTCCAAATAAAGTCTTCTCTACGGTTACGTTTACTTCCTAATGCAAATCGTATCAATTAATTTAAAGCGAAATAACCTTAATAATCTCTTACCCCTCTCTTTCTGGTTGCATTCCAAACCACCGAGTCGCGTTCATAAGTCCAGATTTTGTTGTAATCAATTTTGTTGTCCCGTAGCATAACAGCTATTGGGAATAATTTTACAAGCGGATCTTCATTTGGTTGCATAAAGAAAGACGCAACAAAATCATTATCCGGTGAACACAACTTCAGATTTGGTAAATCGAACGAGGAATAAGTTGTCAATTTGATGTCAATTGATGTTGGACTTGAGATGTAATGGGAAATTCTATCCTGTATTTGGTAACCACACGTTAATAGACATAATATTATGATAATACACCAAACGCAACGTGCGGGCAAAGAATATTCCTTAGTGAATATATCTTGATATTCCAGTGGTAGTTTTGCGTTTCCTTTTTGAAATTCTGAAATGCATTTTGATATGTGATGGCGGTTTCTTCTCCTCATTGTCTCTCCTGATGTCTGTCTTTTAATTGGTTTTAGCTATAATGCACCTTTCCGGTTGTTCGGTTGTTAACCGTGTTTTTCAATGTTTGCTATCAACCTGTTGCTAGTTGAAATTATTTTTGAGTTTATAGACAATAAACTTCTTTTTAATGTTGTCATTTCATTTTTATGACCCGCTTTTACGATTATGTCTACAAATCTATAATATCAACCATAAAATTCATTACGTTTAAAAATTTTATTGTTGTATTAAAATTACATAGATAACTATGTAATTTTATCATGGAAATAAAATTTATTGCAAGAGCGTTTGCTATAAGCAACTAGAATAACGATTAAAAAGTGCTTCATTTTCCATAGTAATAAAAATTGTGATTGAGTCTTGAAATGATGTTTTTATCACCAAGTAGAACTGAATTATCCCTTAATCTAAATAGATATTACTCCACTTTGCATTGTGCGAAGAAATCTTTTAACTCGATGACCAAGTATTGCTCTTTTTGAACCTATCATTTCTTCTGATTTGAATTGCTACATTTTACCTTTGTACGAACGACCCGACATAGTTGGCATCAAAAATATTGTGGTCAGGTCTGTAGTCAGGCAACAAATTTCATTTCATGTAATGCACCTTTTAACTAATAGGCAATATCATTAAGTGTGTGATATTGATTGAGAAAAACAACTTTAATGTAATGAAATTGTTCAATTAAGATGCGAACCCATTAACTAATCGTTGTTTGAGAAATGAAAACTCCCTTGAAATGAAATGTAAAAATCAACAGTGAGCAAGTTTATAAAACTTATAATAGAGAACGCATTAAAATATTGTCTCGTAAATCGATTGAAAAATATGGGGCAAAGCTATTAGTGAGAGAGCAATTGTAAGTCCGAATATGTTTGCAACGTGACAGAAGAAGGCAACATTTTGATAGCTTAGAATGCATTGCAATAGTGTTAAAAGTGAGGTTAGTGTTGTCACCTTTGAGCTTAATTCATTTTATCAATTTTAAACCACATAAATTAGTTTTGTTTTCAATTTACCTCTTGCATCATGATGGTGTTTACGTTAATCTACCTTCGGTGCTGTAGGCTGTGTGTTTCAACTTTATAAAAGGTTATCTGGATAAGAGATAACTCTATATTGCAGTGAACTTATATTTGATCAGTAATGAGATATAACATTCGAGACTTTCTTAAGAAGTAAACAAAATAGTAAATCTTCCTCAATACAATTAAATTATTTATCCTTTTCATTCAGTGATTAAATAACACATAAACATCTACAATACATAGAATTTTACAATGTAAAATTGCGAATTATGATTGCAATTTAAGTTTCATTTGAAAAGTGGCTTCTAATAATTTAGCCAAAAGAGTTAAAGAAAAACCGATAGTCAATCCGAATATATTTCCAATATCGCATACGAAAGCTATCGTTTCGTAACTTTTTGTTTGTCGAAATTCTTGAATCACATTTTTTGCTGTTTTAACAATGACTGTATTTGCATAAAAATTTCTCTCAAAACTAAATTGGGTGATTGTTTGTACGATGTCTCGTTCACAACTTGGTTTACAGTCACATTCTTTTTCTATATTTGTACGCGAAGAAATGTCAATAAACGTAACCCACGATTCCTTCGCCTCTGAAGGTGTAGAACAGTTAGGTTTTCCATTCAATTCCATAAAAGGCAATCTAAATTTAAGAATGGCGATTGAAACCAATTTGAAGCTAAATTAGAATTAAATTGACTGACTTGCATTTGATTCCTTTCTCAAATTTTTCCTCAAAACATCGGTTTTCACACATTGTACGCATAGGTTTGTCAATACAAGGAGTAGATCTCAAATTCAACAAAGTTTTCTACAGAATAAATTATAAATGAAAACAAGAGTACTCAATTTGATTCCTACCTTGAAAAATATAAGGTCAATGTAGGTGGGTGATCTCTGCAAAGCGTATGTTTTGTGGTTGATTACTGATCGAACCTTTTCTCCGCGTTGTCGTATGTATACCTAAAATATTTTAAAATTATTAAGAAGAAATAGAATTTTGCAAAAAAAAATTACCTGGTAATAATTAGAACAGGTATTATTAAACAAATAAGTAGCTATTCCAACGAAAAGTTTGATACCAGTATACAAAATTTGGTCTTTAAAAAAATTAATATACAATGCTTCAATATTTGATGAAAAATGAAATGTTTAGATACTTACGTTCAAGTTGCAAACACATTCCACAATGCATTGTTACATTAGTTCGTGTGTAATTATAATTAACACCAGAATTCTGAAAGAAAAAAAAATTGTAATCGAATTATTTGATTAGAAATACTTTTACCTTTCTTATCAACTCTGTAGCAGCAATATATAATTGAGGTAACGATTCTTTCCAAATGTTTTCTAATTCTTTATCGCTTAATTCACTACCATTTTGGTAGGAATCGAACAAATCTAATATATTCGAAATACACTTTTGTCCATTTCTCTTCTTAAATCCTTCAGCGCATGCAATTATATTTGGAAAGTACATAGTCTCATTCTCTTGTAAAATGACTGTAAATCTAATTGGCTAACTCAAATAGTACAATAGTTTCATCAATATTATGTAGAAAGAAATGAAAATACCAATAATTATTATAATTACACGTAGACATATCCAAAATGATGACTTGGTTTTCGGTTTGTTTTGCAGTTGAGTAAGCAAAGTGTTGATAATGGGCAAAGTTTTTCTTCTTTTGGCAGGTCGTAGAAAGTAAAATAGAAATATTGAATACTCGATTATATTTAAAAGTGATAAACCGAGTGTAAATCCCAAGTTCCCACTCAAATCTATAATTAGTTCTATGTAACCATAAATAAAGCTTTCGGTCATCACTTGATAAGTGTCGGATTGTGGCTCAATGTGAAAAATGATAGTATTTTCTATTGGGGATTCTAAAAAAAAAATTAGGTTAAGCAAAACACAAAAAGCAAAACTCTCACTTTTCTCTTGTTTTATTAAGTTATAGGCAACATCTTGGCATAATTTTCTTTTACAGTTTGTAGAATGGAATAAGTCGTAAGCCTCGTTGTATATTTGTTTTACGAGAGTTTTATTGGTTTGTAAACTACAGTCGGGTATTATTTGTGATTTGTAGTCCATAAATGGCAATCTGTAAACACAATGTGTAACCATTTTGTTTGTAACGAGGATAAAATATTTCACCTGCATAAATTAGCTGAATTTTCATTTAGGCAATTTTGGAAATAGTTTATGTTCGCTCGTTCATCATGATCACAAAATGACGTTTTTGATGATACAAATTTGTACTGCGAAGAAACTTGTCTCAGAATACAAATATAATTCGTATAATTTCATTTACTTTCTCCACAAATAACGTAATATCAATCTCAAAATTATTGCTCCCATAGAAGTAGTAAAAGAATGGTCGAACGTGGTCAAAGACAGAAACCTTTCGGATTACCAAAGTTAGTGTTGATATTGTACAGGATAATGTAACTTACCACAAGCAATTGGTTGAAACACGAACCTGTGTACTGTAATTGTACAGTGAGTTTTAAGCCTTTTGTTAATGGCTTTTCTGGAATATAAATAACTTAACTGAATTAGAAAAGTTACTTGTGGTAGGGACACTCAACCTCTGAGTTCGGTGTAACGATTGCAATCATTTAACATCATACACAATATATAAATTTGTTAATTTGAACCGTGGTTTAATTTAAAACGGAAAAAAGTTATCCCTTAATCTAAATAAACCAACGGGATCAATTGTTGTTGTCTATTTCATTAGTCGGTTTAGATCAAGATAACAATTCAAAAACAGATTTTTTATGTTGTGTGTGTTATTTGCTGATAGCAATTTTTTATTCAAATCCAACTTGTGTCCCTTTAAGTTCGTACATTAACTTACCAAAACTTAAAATTATTGCTGATCCTGCGACTGCCTCTTTTTGTTTGATATTAAGAAAAGAACCAGTCGAATTTTCAATTCGTCCATTTCTCAGTTTTGTTTCGTCAACTGTTTTTTCATACTACACAAAAGAATGTTTTAAGTGCATAGCAAAAGCTTGAATATAAAATATTTATTACTTTTGTTATTTTGACGTGTTGCAAGTCACTAATAAAATTTGAATCGAGCCATAGTTTGTTATAATCAGGTACGTTGATTTCACGTCTCATTAGGGATGAGATTGGATAAAAACAAGAAAAGACTTTTTCCAAACGATCCTGTAGGTTTAGTAATTTCCAATAAGGATTAAGGGAATATGTGTCCAATAAAAAGAGCATCAATGATGGGAATTTGATTTGTTCAATGTTTTCGTATTCAACATCAACTTTAACTGGTTCTGACACGAAATAGTCAATTCTTTCGTACGTCTGGTAACAACATATTACGACACAAATACTCGTTACGATGATTTTCATTAGACGAATCGAAAATGAAGAGTTTTCAAATTCATTGAACAGATTTTTTTCTCGTTCACGTAACATATCTTGAATTTCTTTTCTCATTGTGAATTGAAGTCTTTTTTTACCAATTGCTTCCATCTTGTATGAGTTGAACAAAAAAATCTATAAACTCTGCTGGATTAGTTTTCTCTGTATTTTGACGAAAATTCTATCAACTCTGCTAGAGAGTTGAACAAAAAATCTATCAACTCTGTCGGTTGCAAGTGAGAGTTTTTGTTAAGATAATGATTTTCTTTCACAATAATTTATGGTTTACAAACATGAAAGTGTTTTATGAGTAAAAACTAGTAATCAAATATTTTAAAGTTCGTAATAAAAATGACGTTCAGTCAGAAATTTGATTAACAGTTAACAGAGTAAAAGTGTTATGACATTAAATTGATGTAAATTGCTAAGTTGCTAGATTTCTTCTTGTTCTAACAACTGAGGGAATATCTTCTCCTGGTCGTCGGAAATAAATCTGGTATAACCCATCGTCACACGTACTGTCCACTCCTTCTAGGATTATGATCATTTGCGACAATGTACCAAAAAATTGGTATCTCGCTGCAAAAAAACAATAGTTAATTACTGCACGTTGGCCAATATTCATACAATTTCAAGTATTCGCCATTATTACAATACCTGTCTATAATAAACAAACATATCAAGTTGATTATATATTTTAACTCATAATATGAGATTCAATTTCTCTTTGAAGTTCTAGGCAAGTGCCAGAGTGCATTTTTAAGCCACTCCATGCAAGATTTTGGTGCACGGCCTGAAGCTGAAATTATTAACATTTTAAATGAAGAATCAATTTCCAAAAGTTATAATATTGGACCGTTTTACTGGCTAGGTCCATCATCTCGTTATCCACTTGGGGTTTTGAGTTTTGCCATAACTCAAATTCAAAGTTTTGTTTTCTTCTAAAGAAACCGTAAATCTTGTAGGTTCGCTGAGGTAGTTTTTTACCCACAAAAGTTCGTGTATTGGTGTGAGACAGAATCATCATCATCTAAACCTTGTAAATTTTTCCAATAAGGAATTAATTTTTGAGTATTGAGTGAACTGAACATTAGCGATGGGAATTTGAGTTCGTCAATTCTTCGATATTCAACGTTGACTTGAATTGGTTTTGATCTGTAATATGAAATTCTTTCGTACGTTTGGTAGCAACACATTGCAGCACAAACATTTGAAATAAAAATCCATAATAGACGAACCACAGCAGGAACATTCTTGCTGAAAATGAACTGATTAATAACTCGATAAGTTTCTTCATCCGATGAAGTGTTAGAATTATTAATTTCTCTTTTGATCAACTTTCGCAAGAGAAAGCGTTTCCTCATTTGTGTGTACATAGTGGAAACTGTCTCAATAATTTGAAGTGACCCTAACTCCTCTCAAAAAAATGGATTTTTATGTAGATTTATGACATTAAGTTTTAATTGTGTTATTTTAGTTACATAGCAATCGTATTGGTTTTCCTCTTTTAGAATAATTTAAAAGATCAGGCGAGAGTTTGTCTTATTGAAGGGAATGTAATGCTAGGTTTTATTTTCTTAATTATACAGTGGTTAAAATTTAATTTTTCTCAGAAAACATTTTCAAAAACAGATCGGTAATTATTGATATTTGAAACTTTAATTTGTGCTCTCATTTTCATATTCTATCTTTTTAGTATTTTATTTTACAAACTCTTTGAGTCTGATAAGATTGACCCTCAGATAGTCATAACTTTGTAAATAAAAGGTATTAAGAAGTTATTAATTCCTATTAAATTATTAATTAAAATTTTTCAATTTCAAGGGCAGTGATTATGGACCAGTTGAAGGGAATAGTTAATTATCAGCTATTGCTTGCAATGTATTACACATTATTCAATTTGTTCAACAAACGGTGTGTCTTTAATATATATGTAATAAACTTCAACTTGGGACTGTAAATACATCACTTGGGAAATATTGAAGTCCACTCGTGGACGTGGAAAATTATCGGAAACTTGAAAAAGTAATTGAAATAGTTGAGTAACACTGTGTCACAAAATTCGATAAATAATCTAAAAAACATGTTCATCTCAGAGAATAATTAAGTTAAGATTACTGATATTTGGAATTTGTTATTGTCTGGTTTGGCTTCTTCTAGCTTGGTTTGTTTTAAGTCGCGTATGATGACCTTAGCTGTCGCCGGCGGCGTTAAACTTTTTTTTTTTTTTTTTTTAATAATATTGTTACGTGATTAAAGGGGCTCACGTTACAGTCGGGATCAGATGTCATTGATAATGAGACTTAAATAATTTTAAGTTTTCTTACATTTAAAATAACTTGAGACCAAAGTTTAGGCTGCCATAAACATTTCCCCTTGGGGATTTATTTAAATAAAAATAATAGGTAATACAAAAGGAATCAATATACAAACAAATAATCCAATTACTTATTCATTAATAATTATAAACTATACAATCTAAACCTTCCGTTCCTTACTCTTTCAATTATTAATTTCTAACTCGGTCCAATTGTAAGAGATGTCTACCAAGCCCTAAACGGCCTGACTGACAAAATCTTTGAAAAAATTATTTAGGCGTGAGAGAGGAAGGGTGAGAAGTGGTCAAAGTGTGAGCCGATGGAAGACTAGCTATTCATTAAAAATTAGGTCGCCAAGAACTCTAAATCTCTCACTTGTGGCGCCACTGTTATGAATAATTTGCGCCTTCAGCCAATTAGGTCAATTCCAAACTTGACCTTTTAAATATTTTAATATTCAAAGCTAACTACACACGGCGCCACCCGATCACCTAACAATATAATGATTATTTACAATTAAATTTATAGATAAAATAATGATAATCTATATTACACTTTTTTTAAATTCTGGTTTTACTAAAGAATTGTGCACTCAACAAAACTTCAACGGTCAAAAATGTGACAGGCAAGATTAAGTTAAAATCTTTTAAGACGAATATATATGACATGGCTTTATGCTTATACTAACGATTTCAGTGATAAATGTAAGTTTGCATACATAGTTTAGAATTTGTGCAGCCTTGATAATAACAGTTGTATCCGTGGTTAATAACTCGAGTGTGTGTGTGTGTGTGTGGGAGTTTATATTTTGAAGAATTAGTAATTGAAGTATTTTGTCTTGAGTGTTAAGATGCGACGTAGTTGCGCTGTAATGTCGCGTACAATAAGAGGTAAAGCTATCAATGAGAGACCTACCATCAACCCAAAAGCATTACCCACATCACAAAACAAAGCTTCGATATTATAACTTGTTATTTGACGAAACTCTCGAATTACGTTGTCAACTGGATCTATGAGTAATGCAGTTTTTGTAAGTTCTCCCCTTAAATAAGTGACGACTGTTTGAAATGTTAAATCTTGACACGGTGGGTGACATTGACATTCTTTTTCAATGTTGGTTTTTATTGAAACATTAAGAAACGTATTGAGCGCTACTTTAGCTTCTGTTGATGTTGCACACATTGGTTTTTCATACACTTTCATAAAAGGCAACCTATAATAGAAATATTTAAAAATAATGAAGTCTACTCACTATTGACATTTAGCAACTTTTAATGTCTTACTTGCACTTTATAAACTGTTGAAACTTTATGTCAAAACATTTCTTCTCACATTGCTTGTATTTCTCTGTATCAACACAAGGCTGCGATTTCAAATTCAACAAGACTTTCTAGAATGAGTTTATTTTAGTTGAGACTTAGCTACTCAATTTATCTCAATACCTTATATAATTTAAACGAAAATCGTACATTTGTGTCATCGCCCAAATTTCTTTTGGTTGTAAGTATTGATCGAATATCTTCTCCCGGTCTTCTTATATATGCCTTTATCGAACAATTTCAATACTGTAGTTTTTTAATAATTTTTTTAAAAACAAAATTACCTGATATACGCCACCATTACAAATATTCTCCAAATCTTCTAAAAGAACAGTTAACTGCGAGAGTTTTCCAATGTACCGATATCCATCTAAAAAGTTGACAATTTTTTTTTAGTGTTCAATTGACTATAAAGATGAGGCATTACGAATATGTAGTTCCAAGCATTCACCCGTATGCATATTTGTGTGACTAAAAGAAATGTTTTGTGGTAAAGCCTTGGTCTGAAATTGATAATTTTATTACGAGCGTCAAGTTATCTTAACTTTCCATTTTACCGCTTTAGCGCTCATTTCCATCAACTCCTTATTCTCAACAAATTTTGAATATTCCCACAAGGTAGTCAGTGTTGGAGGTTCCGTTTTCAAATCCATCAAATCCAAAAAGTGAACTGAACACATTTTTGTACCACTTTCTTTTGCAAATAGTTTTTTTTTCTCCTTTAATATCTTTGTGTCAGAGCAGAAAATTATGCTGGGTAAATATAAAGTTTTGTTTTCTTGAAGATTAACAATGAATCTTGTGGGCTCTCTTTGATAATACTCCACTTTTAATATACTTAGGTATAAACTCAATAAAACGAATGTAATAACTGCAATGTGTTGTAGTGTTGTAGTTGAGTTCTTTGTTTCTCTTTCCAATTGAGTTTTGATAAGACGAAGTAATCTCTTGTTAGGTCTTCTCTTTTTAATTCTCCACACTTGTGAAAAGTATTGAAATATAGATAAGAGAGATAGACCTAAACTAAATCCTATATTTCCTCCAAAATCGATTAGGAGTTTGATGAAATCGTAAATGTATTTTTCACTCATCACTGTGTAGGTGTCATCTTTTGCAAATATATTAACTATTGCGTTGTCTTGATTTTCTAATGCTATACAAAAGAAATTGCTTTAGGAATTTCAAAAGTACTTAAAACTTTAAAATCACTTATGACCAATTGAACCGGTCAAACGTACAATTCTTTTACAATATTTACCTGTGTTTATTTTCAGTATGAAAAAAGTAACCTTTTCGCACGGTTTGTTCAAAATGCATTTTTGATCATTAAAAGCTGAAATTTCATTATAAAATGCTTTTTCGAACGTTTGTTCAACAATCGTTTTGTTAGGTTCCAAACTACAATCTGGTGTTTCTTCTTTAGGTGGTGTAAATGGTAATCTGAAATATTATATTATTTACCAATAAAGTTGATATTTGATAAAATTTACCTGCAATGATACTCTGATTTTTTGTTTCTGCAATCGTTGTATTGTTTGACACTTATGTTTTTATCTTCCTCACATGGAATTTTCTTTTAGAGAGAAATTTATACTAAAACGATCAAATTTTAATTTCGTTTTACTTTTTTTAAATGTTGAAATTTACTTTGTCTATAAGAATAGTGAAATCCACTTCAGTACCTGATGCAACTCCAGCCGTATATTGAAAAGGGTTTATATCATTGACGATTAATATCTACAATAACAATATTGTGTGTCACATAGATTTACCAATATACCAGTTAGTTTAATACCGTACATAAAGTGCTGATTTGTAATAACACTCCCCCTTTCGATTGAACATTATTTTCAGCTGCAAACCTCCGGCGAAGAATAAACCTACAGAGTTTAAATATTATTTCATTTACGTTAGTTATGGGACTCATGGAATTATTAATTATTTCTAATTTAAAAAAAACTGTTTAAATCAAATATATGCAAATACTATCATACATGTGAGATGGTTAGAGCCCGTTCAGGTAAATCAAGACAACGACTCGGATTTTAGTTTGCTTCAAACATTTCAACCAATGGGGTTGGGACCAATTTAGGGACAAAACTGACCTCTAGAAGTCGCATGATCGAATATAACCGGTTCGATTACCTATATTATTCACGTGGAACTGGTCTCACCTTGACCTGTAAATGTTTATTCAGTGCTTAAAGAAAAGTAGTGGTAGGTATTGTCATTCATGTAATGTAACAGACACTACAACATGTAGTCTCTACTGTAGTTGTCAATATTTTCGCTCCAATCCCAATCTAATTTGTGACTTGTTGTTGTTATCTTGAACTCACCCCCTCTGTAAATCCGCTGTTAATGTAAAATTCTCATCATTTGCCATTCTAGCCACGTTATGTTTCGGATAAAAGCAACTTGTCCCAGTGGTTGCAGGGCTTATCAAATACCGTACACCTTTTCCCCGCGATGTGATGCACTCTCATCGGCCGGGAGGGTACGGGCAACGTCCGTACACCTTGTCCCCGCGATCCGATGCACTCTTGTCGGCCGGGAGGGTACGGACAACGTCCGTACACCTTTTCCCCGCGATCTGAATACAATTTGTGATCAAACCAAATTGCCGCGAGAAAACTTGATATTTTGCGGAAAAAAATAAAAATTGAAATAGCACAACAGTCCGAGTCAAACTGCTTAGCCTTCGGTAACTGCTACAATTTGCAGTTGACAACTAACATCTGGCGATAAAATGCCGTTACCAGAGACACAGTCTCAGGGTTAAGTCAAAAAACTACTGGAAAAACCATGAAGCCGTGAGCTTTGGCAAGCCCTGGGGTTGCCCTATCCCTTAACGTCAACAATTTAGAAAGGTTTTATCTTATTGGGCTCCCGTTTGGTTATTTTTTGGTCATATGTTAGTAACTCTGGCATTATTTTAAAAAATGACTAAGAACTAAGGAAATTTTTTTGTAATGTTGTAGTTAGTTACCTGTGTCTAAAACAAGTGACATTCCATATGGAGAAAAAATATAGTTGATGGTAATCGGTATGCCTCGCTGGTGTACAATTTGGCCATTCTGTAATTTGGTTTCGTGAAGTTCTTTACCATACTAAAATCAAACGGAATGAGACATTTGGATAATGATCAAATTGTCTCTTTTATAAAAAAAAAAAATTACTTTTGTAATTCGAAGGTTCTCAATGTTTTCAGTGAAATTGGAATCAAGCCAGAGTTGATGGTAATCGCTCGTATTGACTTTTTGACCAATTAAATTTCTCACCGGTGAGAAACAATATGCCATTTGATAGTAGATGTCCAGTTCTTCTAAACTGTTCCAATATAGAGCCAATGATGGAGTGTCGAGTGTACTAAGCATTAGTGGGAGTCTCAATTCTTCAATTTTTCGGATTTCAACATCAACTTGAAATGGTCCTGACCTGTAGTACTGAACTCTTTCGTACGTTTGATAGCAGCATATTGTAGTACAAATTGCAGAAATAAGAAACCACAGAAGTCGAATTAACTTGGATGTTTTCTTGTTAAAAATTAATTTGAAAATACTGTTTTCCTCCGAACCAGTTTTCAAATCATTTATCTCTTTTCTAATTCTATCTCGCGAGACAAAAGTCTTATCGGTTCTTATAGCGAAATTTCTCCTCTCATTCATGGTGAGAACTGCTTTCAATATGTTTTCAAACTTTTTTTTAAATCTAACCGCATAATTATATTGACTGTACGTGTCTCCTGTTTACACGAATATTTAAAATTTTAATTGGAAACATAATGACAGGTTTGACGCTGCAAAATGTCATTAATAATTTACTTTCCATCTGTCCATTAACACAACATTCATCAGAAATTAATTATTTATTTCTTCAGTTAGATGTCAATAAATGCTAGAAATATTTCCTTTTAATTAGAAAAACAAAAACTTTTTTTGATCGTTAATTAGTAGTTTGAACAGTCACAATCGTTACTGAAGCTAAATGAATTTTTTATTTGGAACTGCAAGAATTTGCAAAATCATCTAAAGGAATCAGATAGTTTTAATGATAATTGTCACTACAAATTATTAACATGAAGTTTTACTAAAAAGAATTGCAAATACATTTATAAAAATTCGTAATAACAGTCTCGTGTTATTTAATTAGTGGAAAGTTTCCAAGGAAAATGTCCCATTTAAGAAATTTGCTGGAGCAAACTCTTGTCTTTTTAATTTAGCCAAATGGAGTTATAACAAATATTAGAAGATCACATGACATGAAAATACACTTGACAAAAAAATAAAAATTTTTCTAATCTTTAAAATTTTTTTTATAGATATGGTTGGTCACAAAGTCAAAGAGCAACATTCACCTCTCCACAACGTCGTAAAGGTAGGATGTAAATTTTTTATTTTGATATCATTACAAAAATAAGCAATTGAAAAGTTTATGGCTAGATTGTGTTAAGATAAAAGTTAGTGGAGCTTAAAAATCGCAAGGTACAATCAGTGGGGACACAATGAGCTTTTATAGCAACTTTACCCTTGACCCTAATTACCCTTTCTTCGCCACTGGATTAACTGAACTTTTATGTCAAGTAGAATAAGAAGTAAAGCTATCAAGGAGAGTCCCACTGTTTATGGAAATGAATTACCCACATCACAAAACAAAGCTTCAATATTACAGGGCTCGCCAAAAACAATTTTGTTCTCGCAGCTAATTGCCGTGAGAAAACTCCTTCCTCTCGGCGATTTGAACTGACCTCACGGATCAAAAAATAAGTTTAAATTAAGTATAGTAATAAAATAGTTTAATTTTAAAAATCAAATTACAAATGAGTTTCAGTTCAATGCGGAGTGAACATCGACATCTGACGGCCCACGATAAGCGTTTGTTTCAATTTAATGCGAAGTAATTAACCACTGACTTCTGACGGCGAATCGCCGTTACGAGAGGCGCATTCTCACGGCAAATTAAAAAAAAAAAACTCACGGCAAATTAAAAAAAGCTCACGGCAAAACCGTGAAGCCGTGAGCTTTTGGCGAGCCCTAAAAATTGTTTTATGACGAAACTCTCGAATTATGTTTTCGACTGAGTCTATTAATATTACAGGTCTGACAAATTCTCCGTTTGTATAGGTGACGAGGGTTTGAGACGTTAAATCTTGACATGGTTAGGTGACACAGACATTCTTTTTCAATGTTGGTTTATGTTGAAACATTAAGAAACGTATTCTTCTTATATATTGTAATACAAATTGCAAAAATAAGAAACCACAACAACTGAACTGACTTGGATGTTTTCTTGTCAAAAATTAATTTGAAAAATACTGTTTTTCTCCAAACCAGTTTTCAACTCATTTATCTCTTTTCTAATTCTATCGCGCGATACAAAAGTCTTGTCGGTTCTTATAATGAAATTTCTCCTCCCGTTCCTACTGGAAACTGCTTTCAATATGTTTTCAAACTTTTCCTTAAATCTAACCGTATAATTATATTGACTGTACGTGTCGCCTGTTTACACGAATATTTAAAATTTTAACTGGAAACATAATTACAGGTTTGTCGCTGCAAAATGTCATTAATAATGACACTCCATCTATCCATTAACACAATTAATTGATTGAAGTTCATCAGAAATTAATTACTTCAGTTAGAGATGTCAATAAATGTTTAAAATATTTCCTTGTAATTAGAAAAAACAAAAATTTTTTTCGACCTTATTAGACCTCAATTTAAAAGCATAAAGTTGCAAAATCCTAACGTAAAAGTAGTAATTGCAGTTTCTTGTATCATAAGAAATTATGCAAAGTTTTGTGGTCAGGGTTTAGAAGTTTTCACACTATTTTTTTTACCGCACACTTAAAGTTTGAGCAACTGATACATGTACCTTTCTTAAAAATGAAAACTATCATTAAAAAAGTAATGGTAGCTTTTAGGACCAAACCATAAATATTGAGAAGATTGTCCCCTCAATGTATTTAACTGAATTAATTCTTTCATTAGAAATGTATTGGTAGTTTTTAGAATGGTTAAATTAATCATTATTTGTTTAAATGAAATGCTAGAATATTCTAATAAGTCAATTTTATTGCGTAATTGCAGTTTATGATAATGAATTAATTTTTGAACCATCTCTATTTTACTTTTTTTCTGTTATTAGTAAGGATAAATAAATTTTTTTTATAGATAAATACAAGATTTGCGAAATTCAATCAATAAAATGCAGCAAAGTCATTACAGAAATATTTAAGCTACGGTTAAATTAATCAGTCAAGAGTATTTATCACATGGTTTAACTAGTTTGAAAGCAAAGGATTTGAAATGTTAATAATGATAATAATCTAATTGCAGAATAGTTCTGGATTTACTAAAAAAAAGTGTACACACAACGTACATGTGAGATAAAGTCAAATCTTTAAGAGTTAGTCATTGAACAAACAGTTTCAGTTCCTTATATCTAAGAACTGTGTTGAAGGAACTCGAGTGCAAAGGGGTTTATTGTAAACGGGAAAAAATTAGTAACTGAAGTTTTCGCATAATTGTACGCCACTGGATGCGATTAACTGAGCTTTAATGTCAAATTGCAATGCGAGGTAAAGCTATCAAAGAGAGCCCCACTGTTAACCCAAATGCATTACCCACATCACAAAACAAAGCTTCAATATTATAACTCGTTATTTGACGAAACTCTCGAATTATGTTTTCAACTGGGTCTATAAATACTACAGGCATTTCAATTTCTCCCCTTAAATAAGTGACGACTGTTTGAAAAGTTAAATCTTCACACGGTGGGTGACATTGACATTCTTTTTCTATGTTGGTTTTTATTGAAACGTTAAGAAACGTATCGAGTGCTACTTTAGCTTCTGTTGATGTTGCGCACATTGGTTTTCCATACACTTTCATAAAAGGCAATCTAGAATAGAAAAGTTTAAGAAAATTGAAGTACACTCCAAATTTACAATTAATATGAATTGCACCAAGCTCAGTTAAAATTAAACGTCGTTTAAAAGCTTACTTATACTTAGTTTAATGAGAAATGCATTGCATCAAACATAATTAAAATTAAAATTGTCTAACCTAGGTTTTAATTTAATTAATAGTTAAAGCTCTAACTGGAGGTATGAGCGTTGTGACGTCATACCATTACAAATATGTCGCTTTGGCAGTTGCAATAATGATGGCTGCAATATTCTAATAACGGTAGCGCGTTGGTACTGTCAGAGGGAACCGGAAATGAATTGCATCCGGTAGTACCGACGCGCCACCATTATTAGAACTGCCTAAGCGATATCGCCCCATTGTTGAGGCTGAAATGGATCCAGGTATTTATCGTACAGCGATCCCCGTTGTTGGTCTATATATCACTGACCATATGACCGAATACATCCAATAACAAACCTTTAAAAAAATTTTCTAACCGTGCCAAGTTAGTTAACTTGCAGTTAGTTATACATTCGTTTATTGCAACAGCAACTTATATAAATTAGAATGTTATTTTTCGTTTAAAAAAGTTTATCGAAACCAGAGTTAAGCAGATGTTCGTGCAACCTACTCTTCGAAACTTAGGCTAGCAAATATAAAATTGACGTCTTACTTGCATTGTATAAACTGCTGAAACTTTGTTTCAAAACAGTTCTTCTCACATTCTTTGTATTTGTCTATATCATTACACGGCTGCGATTTCAAATTCAACAAGACTTTCTAGAACGAGTTTATTTGAGTTGCGATTTAACTACTCGATTTATTGCAATACCTTATTTAATTTAAGCGAAAGTCGTGTCATTGTGTCGTCGCCCAAATTTCTTTTAGTTGTAATCATTAATTGAACGTCTTCTCCCAGTCTTCTTGTATAAACCTTAATCGAACAAATTCACTATAGTTTTTAAATGCGCCTTTAATACAAAATTACCTGATACAATCCATCATTACAAATATTGTCCAAGTCATCCAAAGCAATAGCTAATTGCGAACCTTTGCCACTGAAGTGATATTCATCTAAAAAGTCGACTACATGTATTTAAAGAATTCAATTGACTAAAGATTTGGTATTACGAATTTGGATTTCCAGACACACACCAGTATGCATGTTTGTATGACCAAAAGAAATATTTTGTGGTATACCCTTGATCTGAAATTGATAATTATATAATTTGTGTAAAGTTATCTAAAACTTTACAGTTTACCACTTTCATGCTCAAGTCCATCAACACCTCATTCTCATCAAATTTTGTATATTCCCACAAGGTATTAAGTGTTGGAGGTTCCTTTTTCAAATCCATCAAATCCAAAAAGTGAATTGAACACATTTCTTTATCACTTTCTTCTGCAAGTCGTTTCTTTTCATTTATTAGTTTAGGCGTGTCAGAGCATAAAATTATGTTTGGTAAATATAATGTTCTATTTTCTTGAAGACTAACAATGAATCTTGTGGGCTCGCTTTGGTAAAACTTCATTCTTAGTATACTTAGGTATAAACTCATAATTACTAATGCAGTAACCACAATACGTGGAAGTGTTTTAGTTGAAGATGAGTTCTTTGTTTGTGTCTCCAATTGAGTTTTGATAAGATGAATGAATTTCTTGTTTGGTCTTTTCTCTCTAAGTCTCCACAGTTGTGATGAGTATATGTATGTGTATTGAACTACAGTTAAAAGAGAGAGACCCAAACTGAAACCCAAATTTCCTCCAAAATCGATTAGGAGTTTGATGAAATCGTAAATGTATTTTTCACTCATCATTGTGTAGGTGTCATCTCTTGCAAATATATTGATAATAGATTTGTCTTTATATTGTAATTCTATAAAAAAAGATTGAATTAATTAATCTAATTTTGTATTACATTTGAATAAAGATAAATACAGTGTTAAATGCATTAGATAGACAATTCTTGTATAATACATACCGTTTTGTATTTTCTGTATGACGTATGTTATTTTTTCACACGGTTTGGTCAAAATGCATTTTTGGTTCTCAAAAGCTGAAATTTCATTAGCGAATGCTTTTTCGTACGTTTGTTCAACAATCGATTTGTTCGGTTCAGTATTGCAATCTGGTGTATCTTCTCTAATCGGTGTGAATGGTAATCTGAAATATTTTGACACTTACAGAAAGGTCATTAACTGGAAAAAAAAACGGGGACTTTGTTAGTATTAAAATCTAATGCAGCTTTACATTGTATAGGTGGCATTCTTCATATATTTAGTTCAAGCACATATTCACATTTAGATTGACAAATTTCGATAAAATCACTGCAAGAGATATTAACACAAAGAACCAATGCAGTTTCAATTACATTGTATTTTGCATAATAATCACTTATCCACGCAGTATCCAAAATGAAAGAGGTAGAAAAAGAAGGGGGAAAATGAGAGATAATTCTATGTAAAAATAAAAATTATTTTTGTCTAAAATTATTTTGTCGGTAACTGGAGAGCCAATGGGAGCATGGAAAGGTATAAACATTTTCATTGACTGTTTGAGGTATAGCAAAAACACCAAGCATTGCATTAGGACAGAAGTATACAATGACGTGCTTCTTCACATATCCAAAGGAGTTTTCGGAAGTAGTGCACTTCTGCCCCAATGCACAATTGAAGGGGTGTTACCTAACCTACCTGTGTTAAAGTTGAAGGGGGTCAACTTCCTAGATACGCCCCTAGCCTTATCTAACCTACCTGTGTTAACGTAGATTGGGGCAGAAGTGCACAACAGTCGAGTTTTCACTACCAGTGCATCTAGCTAGACTTTTACTGCTCTGAAAAGAACACCTTTCTTTGAACATTTTTTTTCCTGGCAGTGTATATAGTGTTGTATTGGGTTGAATATTTATAATGTCCACATTTTCTGATAAAATTAACCTACCTGCAATGATATTGAGAGTTTTCATATCTACAATCTTTGTAATTTTTAATAGTTTTGTCTTTATCCTCGTCACATGGCGATTTTCGTTTAGAGAGAAATACATACTGAAACGACTAAATTTTAATTCGAGGTTTTTCTCGAAAATTTTGATCATTACTTTATCTACAAGAATGGTGAAATCTACTTCAGTGGATGTTATAACCCCATCAATATATAGATAAGGGTTTATATCATCAAAGATTGATATCTATAATAACAATATTTTGTGTAATAAATCTTTAATTAGCTGTTAGTTTTACTGTACAAAAACAATTGATTTCTCACACGCTCCCTTTTGATTGACCAACAAATTCAGCTGCAAACCTCTGGCCAAGAATAAACCTGCAAAGTTCAAATTGTTTTATTTAAATTTGTAAAAAGAAAGTCAAGGAATCATTAATTATTGATAAGTTTGTATTATGAATTTTATGCAAATATCATTCATTTGGGTCAGTTAGCTAAAAGTTGTTCAAATATTATAAATATCCCACGTCATTTGAAACTAGGTGTCCCCTTGAATTGTTTGGTTCTATCTTTGGTGAACTGTTTGAAGAAAAGTAGTGCAGTCTCGTGAAATTCTTGTGTATTCCAAGTCATATTATGTAAACTGATTTTAGAATTTGCATTATTATGCAACACTTGGTTGCCAGTTGTCGACGCTTTTGTAATCAAGTTTAAAGGGGTACTCAACCTTTTCAAGTTGAGTTCAAGAAAAAAGATTACACTCGCCTGATTAGTTGACTACTAAATGATACAAATGAGAAATAAGTGGACTGTAAGTCTTAGTTGAGCCACCAAATGAAATGCAAGGATAATAAAAAAAAATCAGTGTAGACAAGACACCGAACTCACAACGTTCATCGATTAAAATGGCCGCCCCATTGTAAGGATGCGCGTAGCTGTTTTGGGGTCTGCGGTATCAACAGGGTGGGTACACTCCAATCTTTAAAAAAAACCCGAACATAACCTATCCTAATCTAACCGGACCTAACTAACATAACCTTACATTGTATTTAAACTTGTTTGGGGTAATTTTATTTGGTTTGATTTGGTCAAGTTATTAAATTTGTTCATTTTTTTTATTTTTTTTTAAAGCAGATTAGTCACACCATTTTAATCTTTATGTAAAAATCAACTTTTAAAACATTTATCTTTCGTAGACCTATCACCATCAATTTTTTTCTAATAAGTTATTAGTAGTTTCTTACCTGTGTCTAAAACAAGTGACAATCCAGTTGTACTAAAAGTATACTTAATACTAATCGGTATGCCACGCTGGTGTAGAATTTGGCCATTTTGTAATTTGGTTTCATGAAGCAGCTTACCGTACTAAAAGCAATGGAATAGAACGTATGAATAGTGAACAAAATTGTCTTTTAACAAGAAATTACTTTTGTAATTCGGATGTACTCTACGTTTTCAGTCAAATTAGAATCAACCCAAAGTTGATTGTAATCACTCACATTAACTTTTGCACCAATAAAGTTTCTCACTGGTGAGAAACAAAATATGCTTTTTTCAAATTCATCTACATGATTCATGCTGTCCCAATAAGGAGCCAAAGACGGCGTATCGAGTGTGTTAAACATCAATGTTGGGAATTTCAATTCTTCAATTTTACGGATTTCAACATCAACTTGAAATGGTCCTGATCTGAAGTACTGAACTCTTTCGTACGTTTGATAGCAGCATATTGCGATACAAATTGTAGAAATAAGAAACCAAAGTAGTCGAACTAAATTGGATGTTTTCTTGTCAAAAAGTAATTTGAAAATACTGTTTTCATCCAAACACGTTTTCGCATAGTTTATCCCTTTTCTAACCTTAGCGCGCAAAACAAAATTCTTGTCGGTTCTTATAACGAAATCTCCCCTCCTGTACATACTCGAAACTGCTTTCAATACGATGTTTTCATGTTTTGTGGCTTGGACAGTAAATTTTCTTTTAAAACTTAACTGTATAATTATGTACACATGACTCCTGTTTGCATGAATATTTAAAATCTTGATTGGAATTGTAGGACAGGTTGGTCGCATCAAAAAACTAATAATATACATACAACTCTCCTTGTGTGTATATTAAAAAAAATTCATGAGAAATACTATATTTATCTGTCCAGTTTGAGATGTCAAGAAATGGTAGAAATTACTGTTCAGACGACTTTTCCGGTGTAATTAGACAAAAGAAAAAACTTTTTTTTGATTGCAAATTAGCCGTTTGAACAGTCACTAAAATTATTAGAAGGGTGAATACTGTAGTTTCTATAATTATTAACTATAACTATAATTATTAACTATAACTATAATTATTAACTGTAACTATAATTATTAACTGACAGGCTAAATGAATTTTTTATGTCTAACTGCATGAATTTGCAAAATCAATTTAAAAAATAAACCAGCACTGCACGACACTTGGAATCAGATCGTTTTAATAGAAGTTATTGCTACACATTTTTTTCAGTAAGAATTCGTGTATAAAATGAAGTTTTATCAGGACTTAACCCCTTATTAAAAAGAATTGCAAATGTATTGAAATTCAGAAAGATTCATAATATTAGATCTTTATATATTTATTAAAAGAAAGTTTCAAAGAAAAATGTCACATTTCAGCAGTGTATTAAAATAAAAGCCGCTTGTTTAACTTAGTTTATAGTTAATAAGCCACGTCTAACATATTAAAGATCACATGAAGTGAAAATGCACAAAAGGTTTTCTAAACTTTAAAATGTTTATTTATAGATGTGGTTGGTTACAAGATCAAAGAACAACTTGCACCTCTCCAAAGGGCCATAAAGGTAAGACATTCATTTTTTTATAATCTTGATAGCATTAGTAAAAATAAGAAATTGAAGAGTTAGTGACTGGGTTTCAAAATAGAAGGAAAATAATTTTGATATCATTATTAAAATAAGCAATTTAAAAGTTTATGGCTAGATTGTGTTAAGATAAACGTTAGTGGAGCTTAAAAATCGCAAGGTACAATAAGTGGGGACACAATGAGCTTTTATAGCAACTTTACCCTTGACCCATATTACCCTTTCTACGCCAGTGGATGCGATGTAACTGAGCTTTAATGTCAAGTAGAATAAGAGGTAAAGCTATCAAGGAGAGTCCCACTGTCAATGCAAATGAATTACCCACATCACAAAACAAAGCTTCAATACTGTAAGGGCTCGCCAAAAACAATTTTGTTCTCGCAGCTAATTGCCGTGAGAAAACTCCTTCTTCTCGGCGATTTGAACTGACCTCACGGATCAAAGTAATAAAATAGTTTAATTTTAAAAATCAAATTACAAATGAGTTTCAGTTCAATGCGGAGTGAACGTCGACATGTGACGGCCCACGATAACCGTTTGTTTCAATTTAATGCGGATAAATTGACCACTGACATCTGACGGCGAATCGCCGGTACACTGTAAAAAAAAAAAAAATGACAACATGTGGTGTACACCCACAGGCGGCACGTATTAGGACAGCATACACCCAAATGCGGTTCGTATTGGGACAAGTTTTTTACAGTGTATGAGAGGCGCATTCTCAGGCAAATTACAAAAAAGCTCACGGCAAGTTAAAAAAAAAAAAAACTCACGGCAAAACCGTAAGCTTTTGGCGAGCCCCGATATTATAGCTTGTTTTATGACGAAACTCTCGAATTGTTTTCGACTGGGTCTATTAATACTATTAGGCTAATTAGAAATCCCATGTCGTCTTATGGTTACACAACAATTGTTTAAAGTTCTGCGTAAAATACAGTAACGTGTTAAGCATATCAGTAGAATTGCACATTTTCAATCTTTGTGCTACAAGATGTAATTAAATTCATTGCCCTATAAAACTTAGGTGTTTTAACCGTTTTTTTGAACTACTATAGAAACAGAATAAATTGATTATAATAATTGATTTCAAGAATAATATTTTTATCAGTAGCTGCATTCAAATATTAAACCGAACTCTAGCTTTAATGAGTTTAACAACATGTGACGTCATTAGTCATAATCTGCTGCAAAAATCAATTAACAAATGTGACGACATAGTTTGT